>CAJQUW010009447.1:0-130428 GCA_907163375.1 Prostheceraeus crozeri | reverse complement strand
ATACCGTATGTGTGTGAAATCCAGAAGATCTATGATACTTTAAAATGCCAACAGAGCTTGAAATGTCTTGCGAACGAGCGTCCATTGTTACATGGAATTGCTCTACGGCTTCCTAGATATGCAGCTTCTAGACAGGAAACAAAACTACAGTTGTGTAGGTGTAACTGAACGCGCAATGTCGAAGACACTGACTATTGATTTAGATGTTTAATGATTGCCATTTCACAAGTCAATGACTCTAACTGATAGTTCGCTGCAATAAGATAAATTCAGTTCTGGCAACGTGACATCAGACGGGCAAAATCAATCAATGCCGCTAGTGTCACGTTACCAGAATGGAATTTATCTCATTGCAGCGAACTATCAGTTAGCGCCAACGCTCTGAAAAGTATCATACAAAGTCAATGACTATTTAACTATTTCAACTGCTTTGATCAACATGCCTTACTTGTCAGCTTTGTACATTAATGTTCCACAACATCGCCTTAATTGGCTGAAGCAGACAAATTTTTAACGATAAGTTTTGTGAAACAACTGAAAATACTTTTGACAAAAGATGTTATGACATTATGACCATGTGTACAGTGAGTTCTATCGATGATAATCATCAGTTGATTGCATTGTCAATCATCGAACACTTTAAATGCTTGTCCGTGGTTCGAAGACCCCGCCCACTAATTGATAACGCTTTGGTTTTGTGGAATTTATTTCCGAGGATGTTTTCCATGATAATACAGTTACTTTACAAGTGTGATCCTACAACTCAAGCAGTCCAACTCGGTCAATTTCTTTCAAGAGAGGTGAAGTTTCCGGAGTTTCATCAGTTGGAAAACCGATTATAAGTCGGTCACAAGCGACTATTTACATCCCATACGTGATCGAAAAACAGCTAAAAACAAGCTCCGCAGCATAAAACATCTATGTCATCAGCCGCAATGATCACATCGTTCAAGACTTATTCATGGATCGTTAAATATCAGCTACGTCGACTACTCCGCAATACTTCAGTAAAGATATCGCCTTCATCTTGCTGTCACTTTCGAGCAATGTCTCATGGAAATGAAATAGCTTGTACTGGTCACTAAGTTGGTGCATCCATCCAAATCAGCCTTCGATGCAGCCTGATTATGTACCACCACCAAGTAAAACGCAACTGAATCCGCAGGAAGAAATCAAAAAGTGCTAATTCTGCTATGGGTTTGCAAGTTTTTATAAGATTAAGAACAGTGTCAGAAAATCCACAATAATTCAATGCATTGCTAGTTCATGGAAAATTGTGTTAAGTTTACATACGATCTTTCGATATTTTTCGAATTAAAAACTTTTTGCGACAGTTTGTGGGCATTTTTCATCGGTTTATCCTTCTCAATCGCATACACCTCCTAAACACCGGAAAACTTGGCAGTTGCTGATGCAGAATATATAGGCATTGATGAAAATTTATAAACACCTCGTTTTTTATAAATGTACAAATTCTTCACCTTCTATGAAGGATCAAAAAGAAGAAACAATTCTTCGTTTGTCCAACAGCTGGTAATGAGAATTGAGCCGCTCTTTACATGCATGTCACAAAACATTCAGTTTGCATTACTGCTGTCCACAATAATTGATCGAACATAAAGCCAGACTTTGTATACCAGCCCCATGATCTTCAAAATGCAGAGATTAAGGTCGTAGGACGTTAATACATTCACTAGAAAGATTTCATCATAAAACGCAAGACAGTAGACACAGAGTCATTATTATTTGTCAATCCGATGATCCTTCTTCCAAATGAATGTTTGACGTGACTTGCAATATAGATTTTATCATTTACTGGTATCTAAGAGTCAATAGTCAACTGCAACACAGTTGAAATTGACTGATTTGAAACTGTGATGGCTTCATATCTAGAAGATATAATGTAGCATTATATCATGGATTTTTAGGGCAGTAATATCAGACATAGACGAGGCTGTCTTAGCAGCCCAGACTGTCTGATATTTCTGCCCGCAAAATCCATAATATAATGCTATTGTAACTCTTCAGAAGTCTATGAATATTGCAATTCTTGATCGCTATGCATTATCTGATAATGCATAGATTTGAGGTCATTATTTGCTATAATTACCGAGAGCCGAAGGCTCGAGTTTATTATGACAAATAATGACCGAAGAAATCTATGTATTATCTGTCATAATGCATGACTTTTTTCATAGAAGTCTTCACCACGTTAAAATTCTAAGCATGAAAATATTTACCTGCTTCGTGGAACTTATTAACCTGTGGACATAGAAAACCTTGCAAGATCATGTACTATTCACAGATAATGGTAGGATGAAGAAATCTTTGATTGACTTTTATTGAAGTCTATGGAAGTTTGCTCTCTTAATAGATTTTAATTCGTGAAAAGTTTGAAAGTCTATGAATACTTGCAAATGTGAGATTTGAAATTCAGATTTCTATCTAAAAATGATTTGAAATATCCATTTACCAATTCATTCATCAATGGATTCTCAAGCTGGAGAGACGGAGTTCAAGGCTATCGGGTGCCTTGAATTTCTATGTAAAATTGGCGGGCGTATAATGGTGGATTATATACCCTTCAATGCCGGGCAATAATGCATTTCAAACTCATTTCAATCATTTCTGTGACCTCCAAAGCCATCGAGAGTGAAATACAATAGATTTTTTGATGGATTTTTAGATATCTTTTAATTTCAAAGAAAGATAATGTTCATCAAATTGTGCTTCCTCCCCTTTTGAGAAGCACTGGTCTGCAAGATAAATCATAATTTTCTTTTAATGATGACATTGATTTAAAGACAATACTGCATCCCCAAAAGAAGTGAAATAATGCAATTGTGATACATGCGCCTTTGCACTTCGTACAAATAGATGTCACAAGAAGTTTTCTCTCGTTAGTTGCGATACATTTTCAAACATGTCTATTATAAAAAACTCGAAGGTCAAACAACAACATACAAAGAAAATACAACATCACTGCCGATAAACTTCACTGTCCTAAATTCTACAGCTTTTTAAGAATCCAAACAGATCCAAAACTCAAAAGTCTGTAAATGTGAAACTACACCGTAAACTGTAAACTGCTACTTTGTCAGTTACTGCGTGTTATCAGACAATTTTTGTCTCATCGCCCGAACTAATTTACATTATTGCGTTTACTGCCTATCATACTACTTATGACTAATATATACACTTTTATTGAAATTGGATGGTATCCTTGATAATTTTCAATTATAGAATATACAGTGCTGTAAATAAGTAGGGTTCTTTGTATACACCTTGAGGCATGGCAATGACAGGTCTGGATATTTGACGTATTGATGTTCTTTTAATTCTGCTTATACAATGTTTTTTTTACAGCTTTTAAAGGTCTATATATTTCCTTAAAGCTAACATTGACACAACGGACTTGCAAAATATCAGGGTTGTTCACATGTGCATATAAGAATGCGAGTGTGAATGGGTGGAGCAGAGTTAGAACCAATGTGATTAGGAGTGACTATGATGTTGAATAGTTTGATCATATTTAAACACTTTAAGTTTGAGAGACAATACTTATAGAAAAGTAGACATTTTGGCGAATAATTGTCTCATCTTGTCTGCTCTGAACAGCCACTTTTGGCTGTTGATTGTCTCATGTTGTCTGTTGCAATTGTCTGATCATTTCAGATGTTATTTTGTCTGATTTTTGGCTGTCTACAGTTTACAGTGTACAGTGTTTTTAAGTAATTTGTGTTTAACAGTGATTGTGCATGTTTGACAGCTTGTCTTGTTCACTCTCAACTTGTCGTGCCTGAGGAAGGGTGGATCACCCGAAAGCTTGCCAATAAAGAAATTTCGAAGAGAACTATACCACTGAAGAATTTTTTACTTTAGTGTACAATGAGCCTAAATAATTACAAAAGTAATATAGCAACGATTACAAATCAAGACGTAAACCAATGAATAAACAAGTGATAACTAATTGATACACCAAACAATATTAGACTATAACAAATACATCAATGAAAACAATAGTTAAAAACTGACATTTGACGAACGAGTATGTTGTCAGAATTCATTTAAACCGCAATTTGTTGTCAGACGCAATGTAAATTGATAAGCAGCCAGCGGGTTGTTGGCCGGAGGTGCTCGACCTTGCTCTATATTATTCTAACTTTATCAGTAATTTTTTCGCAAATTTCTGTCTCCATTGTTAAGTGACCTCCAACTTCTGTGTGTGACTGATGCTCTTTGCTTTATGCAAAGTGTGTGCACCATTCACGTCTTGCTTCACATGATTAAGGCGCACTTAATCCGGCCGAAAACTTATGTCATATTTTACAGCATTTAATATTCCGTATTTAAAATTGCAGCTCTACGGAAAAACAATGGCTGCAGATTTAAAGGGCCATTGCATGTTAATTAAAACAAAAGCATTTCTTAGATCTCTGACAACAGAATGATAAGCGAATTGAAAATGAGGAATTACCTTAGCCTGGCTATATGCTGCTATCCATATTTAGGTAATTATCTTGAACACGTCATTATACTTCATCTTCATTCATTGCTGTTTTCACCACTGTGTCCAACATGTCATGAACTTTTCCCTAACAACAAAACGCACAGAATGCCCTCCATCTAAAGTAACAAATTCAGCACCACAGTAGCAACTCAGGCGAGAAATAGATGTCTTTATTGCAAACACGGAAGGGCCATTCCACGTGAGCCAAGACATAAGGTCGACATTTTTTTTTGAATACACCTTTTTCGTTATCTTATTCGTTTAGAGCACTTTCCGACCTTTTCTGACCAATGTTTGCACTCAATATGTGATAAAGTAAATAATGTTTTCTACAGCATCGAAAAAAAGTAGAAAAATTTAAATAATTTATTTGTTTTTTGATGCTGGTTTATTGGTGGTAAATGTTCCGCATATGAAACATTTTCTGGTGATTACATTTCTAGGAAACAGCTGATTTAATAATCTTAGAACACTTATTATTATACTGTGGTGTAGAGTTAATAACCTTATCGTGAAATTCTAAATGAATGAATGTCACGTGACTAACGGAATGATGCTGCAAATTAGCACCATGAAAAATATAGCGGTGCTAGAAAGACTCTACTCCAGATTTTCCTTCTTTGTCGATAATGGAATCACACACATTCACTGATCATTCTTCATAAAACGGCATTAAAACTCGTCACGTGACTAACGGGACTAGCTGCATGAAAGCGCTAGAACTCATGCAAATGACATCAGGACGCAACTGTTGGATGAACTCATGCATCAAGTGTGAGTGACAACAAATTTGCCTCCATACCTATCGCCTACGATGCACTACCAGTAACTGGTGTTAGTGGCAACAGGAAAGTAGGCCTACACCAGCGTACTATGACCAGTATGGGCTAACCGCAGTATGTCTACAAATGAACATGAGGTACATGCGGATGTTGTAGAGGCTTTACCGGAATTTTAGTAACTGACATTGCAAGAAGTTCAAACTTCTTGTATTGAGTAGAATAGGGTAGTCGATGATTTTACTTTAAAGTAGTACGTGCCAGTTGATTTTGTTGAGATTTTCTTAACTATTTTTCCAATGAGAGATTCACCATGCTCAATGGAACAAGCAGTTGTACATTTTTTACATGTGTCCTTTGACAAGGTTCTGATCGTCCAAGTAATGTAATTGTTCTTTCAGACAACTTGAATCATGACGAAATTTCCATTCGTTCCTTTTCCGCACGAGGCGATCCCATAAAATTTGGGCTGATAATAGTTTCATCGCTTCATTTCATGAGTAAATATTTGGTACATCCTCCTATTAGGAATTTCTTTGCACCTCAACATGGGAAGGGTGCCTCTGACAATGTAGGTGCCGCCAATAAGCGTCATGTTCACAATCGAGTCTTCCAAAAAAATATGGCTGTGAACGATCAGGACGATAACGCAGTTGTATCACTAGAGACTCACTGGTATCCAAATTATCTACCTGAAACATTTCAGAACAATTTCAATTCTATACTTCCTTTGCGAACTGTTTGCACGGCCCCAAATGGTGGTAGTATATTCCTTCACAAATTCAGCTACGAGATGAGTGAGCCAACAGAAGTCTCCAGTCTGAGATGAAATGGTGATAATGTCGTCCGCAACGAAGAATCAAGTTGTTGCTGTATTGACAATGCTGACAGACTATTCGAGTTGAAGGTCGAATGTCAATTTTATTCATCAATTCTTTCCTTCCTGATATCATTTCATTGATTTGGGATCAAAAACCTCATGTTAGAGATATGTTGAATTGGTCGGACAAAATGTCACGTGAATAACACAAATCGACCGCCATATCTTGCAAACAAAGATAGTTATAAAATTTCTTTAAACACGAAATTGTGGCCACGGATATCAACTAATTTCTGTCCAAGTATCAATTTTGTATCTTAAATGTAAGAGCAGAAATCTCAAAAAGAATTAGATGAAAATTTTTGCATGTCTAGTTGATGTCACGTGACTAACGGATGAACATTTAAGTCTAATGACTGAACTGCCGCACTCACACCGCTCTGTTCCACTGATTATCATGTACCTGCGTCCGCTGTAGCTTTTCATATAAAAATTTTTTACTATACTTCTTATGTTGCGGTCAGGGCATATGTAATACGTTGACTAAGTTGCGAAAAATGTTACGTGACTAACATGGAATGGCCGAGGAGCACAAATAAGTGAGATCTATTCAGTGAATAAATTCAGCAATAAGTAGACACAACTTACCTCCACAGATAGCCATTTCTTGAAATTGACAATTGAGTGATCTGCAAAAATGCAAAATTTAAAACATGATTGAAAATTTACAAGATATACGCTATCAACAACAAATGTTATGGTCAGTCACCACAGCCAACCAAACAGAAACGCAGAAACAGACGCATTGATGACATCATTATTTTCAACAGTACATTAATTTCGAAACACATGAAAGTAGCAAGGATACGTGTCCTTTAATTATTGTCATCAATCACAATCGGGAGTTACATCCGTATCACAATAGAGGACTTGATGTCATTTTCATAAGCAAAACAAGAAGTCTAACACTAGATATAAGTTTCTCTACATTACTGCGAGGCTTTTCAGTTTGCATTGCAGCTTACCATCAGGCGGTAGGATTACTCCATCTGATTTGAGTGCATTGTAAAAATGCACTGACTTTTTTGGCTAAGTGTTTTCAAAATCATTATCCTTCATTTAATATTGTGTTTTCTGGTCAGGAGAAAGTGCCACTAGTTATTTTGAATTCGTGATAAACTAAAGCACTTCTTTGCATGGCTACACATTTCACATTTTTCATGTCGAGGAATCAGACTCTTGGTTCATACGCAGTCTTCTAGTGGCAGTTTGCTCGCTCAGTGTCAAGGAGGCCTGTGTTAAAACTTGGACAGTCACCTATAGACTCAGCAATCTTGCTTAAGACATAGCATGAAATAATGAGAGTGAAACAATGAGTGAAAGAGAGAAACAAAATTCCGTCACATGCAGGAGGAGGATCGTGCGCCCGATGTGCTACCGCAAGGTGGGGAAACTTGGGACAGTTTTGAAGTCTAATCTTTAATTACTTAAAAAGCCGAAAAATTACTATTTTGAATTACTAATTGATATCAAAAGTTGCATCTGCGTTCGTATAACATGTTTACCAAGAATCAATACCATCAAATATTTGTTACGGTTATTGGTTTTTAAAAAACTGTGTCCAAAGTCACCCCGGGATGGGGTGCATTCGGGCACTCCATAAAATAGAACAAATTCTAATGAAAATATCGATACGAAACGCTCATGGTCTAGTAAGCCTAAAGTTAGTTCGGAATGTTCATTCATCAATAGAATCGTGTTTTCTTTTGATCTCATCATACTCAACATTGTCTAATTGGAAAAAATTAGAAGGCACTCTCTTGTTATCACTACTTCATCACATTGGATTGCTTGTCTTTTTCAATTCAATATCATTCAATTGCAACCGATTCCGTAAATGTTGTTTACAAAAATTTAGAGTTTGGTGAACGTGGCAAAGCAAATTTCTTCAGAAATTTCTCATTCAGAATTTTGTCATTGCTTTTTATTTGTTCCTCGGCATACTTTAAATGCAATTGTAGCACTATTTTACTACATTCATCACCAATCTCACCCAAAGCCTTAACTCTAGGTATTCTAATGGTCAGAAATTTTGAGACCACGTTTAGAAGCAGACATTTCTCAAAGAACAATTTATCTAAGTGAAGTTTGCACCGTTTTTCAACTAACTTGACCTGCAGCATATTGTTGTGTTATCATTGAAGTGAACGGTTTTCAATACAAGTATTGTGCCATTTCGTTTCGTGCATTCACGATTTCTGTCGCATTGTGAGCAGACCGCGGAAGGCGCACCTTTGTGTAATTTTTATGTAAGTGTTATCATAGTGACGATCACCCACAAGTCTTTTTTTAATACTGAGACTTTAGCACTCATGTTTTCTAGATTGTATCTTGAGAAAGACACTGTGATAGCTGTTGAAAAGCGTCCTGAAATATTATACACTTGAGTGACTTACGTGATGGTTTTCAATATCATTTTATGTGTCATCCTATGGACGTACAGAAGTCTCAAGGTTGGAACGTATTTTTACAATGTACATCAGTTACAAAGTCCTTGTTGGCTTGCTGCGCATGCATATTAAGTCAGTGGAAAGGCGGTACAAACTTCACTTAGATAAATTACTCTTTGAGAAATGTCTGCTTCTAAACGTGGTTTCGGTTTGCAATAAAACTATTAGTGACAAAATCGGTAAGGGTAAAATTAAAATTATTGAAAACGGCACGAAGATAAATTAAAAGGACTTTGGGTTTCGAATCGAGCGAAAGCATATTCACCTAGGTATTGAGATTTCATTGAAGAGTACTGGTGATAGGCATATACCGGAGGATGACTAATAGAAAAATTTCTTTTATATTAAAAAATCGTATATTATTGCGCTATTATTACACATGGTAAAATGTCATTTTGCAAACATGTATATATATAGAATTAGAAATTCTTGTACTTCTGGGTTATTGTTGCAATTTGTTTTTGATTTGTAAATACATTACTTCAAACCAAAATCGGTATTTCAGACATGATTTCAATATTAAAAAGATGCGCGTGCAATGAATTACCTCACATTTACGCGTAAAAGAATCGCTAGTGCAGACGCATGTGTTGCGTGTGAGTGTATGCATCTCAAGTGTGTAATTGGTCATCCCTTGCATTAAGGCCACTAACTCAAAAGAATTTCAGATGACACTAAGTAGCATATTCCAAAACAACTCTATTGTTAAACTAAAATACCATAGTTCTTTCAACAAGGATAATATTGTTTAATACAATAGAGAAGCGATTTTAGTATATATTGTCTTTGCGAAGACGTCGAAAAGGAAGTCCTATATTAGCTGTCAAATTCAGCATCGGAGGTGCATTGTCCGAAACTTCGCATTTGTGTGTCCCCAAATGCCTTCGATAGTGTCTATATGCAGGGAATGCTCATTTGGGTCCAAAAAATGGAGATTCTGATTAACACCATCGTGATTTACTATAAGGACAACACTTCCGAGTTGCTTTGCACTAAACCATGTCCTTTGTCTGACAAACATACCACAGCTTATTCTTTCTAAGATTGTGGTTCTGTCAGAAATTGCTCCGACGAACACATTCAATTGGCCGTGTGTTTGTAATACTAAGCGAGGGTCTAAACATATCTCACTTTAGCGCGTGACCCCTCCCATACATTCCGAATGAGTGGCTCGGGGAGCTGTAGTTACGGCGCTAATGTCTCCTCTCCCCCTAGGCATCCGCAACATCCTCATTCCGGGACATCTATTCGTATCTTGGGTCATCATCGACTTAGGATTCCATTATCTCATTTTTTTGTCTTTGTTCACATTGAATCACTCTTCTTCCACATCTCTCTTCACCTCTTCCCTCGCTTTTCACTTCCACTTTTCCAAATGCCTTTTCACCTCCTTAATTTCTTCTCCTAAGATGTTTTCTCTTCCGCTCCAATTCTACTATCGTGCTCTACTATATATTCCTTGCATTTTTAAAACCATCCACCTTTTTCAACATTGACACTCCTTCCAGTAGACCCTCCGGAAGTTCACTCCCTTTACTCTATTTCTTATACCCGCTCCATTAGAGACACTCCACAATTCAACATTCCCTTCATCTTTTATTAGATAGATTCCATCAAACGACTACAACTTGTGGGAATCGCACAAAAAGACCAAAACCTGAACAATCTAACGAGACCCACACCTGCAAACGAAGACAAAGAATTTAGTAAGCACTCACTGATTCTTAAAACTATCCAACGGTGAGCTACAACGAATGCGGAAGATCAGCTGTGAAAGAAAGTTCATTTGACATATAATACATTGCGATTGGTGAAGCTGAACAAATTGAATTGATATAGAAAAATATGTATAAATTTTGCATGTCCCAATCTATCAAAAATTGAGACAACAGAATTTCCCCGATGATAATAAAACTAGAAAAATTTGTAAAAATTAACGTAGTAAAGAAATAGCCCAAATGAAAGGAACGCAAACGAAAATTCCCTTGATATTCATATGTGGTAGATAAAATATTAATATGGGCATGGACATAGACATCGGATTACAATATTAGGACTAGACCGGACAGCGCCTATCTAAAACACTATCAGCTGATGGCCACAAGTAAATGTTGCTACCGTGGCTTTAATTGCAAAGTAGTGTTTTGCCATGCTAATTGATTGTCAAAATAACAGCGCAATTTTAAATTTGCTCATTTTTTTACTTACACGCGTAGCGGTGTTGATCAACGTAATGCATTCATATTTAGAGTAGATTAAGTGTCTGTGTGAATTTCGTACCATTTTGACAGAAGACTTCTTATGCGAGGGCTGTAGTTGACCAAATGGTCTGAGGTGAGGACTTATGGTACCGCTCCTCTCCATCTTGTTATAGCATAATGATTCGCACAGCACCACTGGCATGCTGAAGTAAACTAAAGCAACAAATTTGTTTTTCTCTATCTTGTAGAGCTATTTTTTGCCCTCGCCTTATGTAAATCAAACTATTCATTGAATTCTCCATTGATATTATAGTGGTGGTCATAAATTTAAGACCACGTAGATTTGGCTATAAATTTGGAACCACAATACAAGTAAATAGTTTAATGATAAATGGGCCTTTAATTAAATCCCTCTGTAAATAATTGAAAGCTAATTAATGACATTTTTTTAATTCTAGGGTTAATAAAATAATATTTGGTGGTTCCGCCACCAGCTTTCATCACTGCGGCAATTCTTCTGGGCACTGATGCCACTAAGTTTTAACACATGTTGAATGATATTTCTGACACCCTTGCCTCTCGAATAGCATTTTGAAGATTACTCAATGTGGAAGGAGATTTCCTTAACACTGAGTTAGACGGATTGCCCGAGGTTCACGAATGGATTCAGGAATACCTCGATGTTGCTGGTAGAAAGCCATGTTGTCACTGATGCCCCTTTTTGGCATCGAGCAGAGTCATGCTGAAATATTTCGCAGTTCAGTGACAATTCATGAAGGTTATCAGCTTCTCCTGCAATACCTCCACGTATTTGGATTGATTTATCCTTTCGTTTCTTGCCATGAACGTGAGACCTCCATGACATGAATCACTGAAGCATCCTCCACCATTATCGCAGGAGGATGCTTTACTGTTGTAGTCACAAATCGATGATTGTAGCGCTCTCCGATAGAACGTCGAGCAGGACCAGACCGATTGAACAAA
Organism: Prostheceraeus crozeri; assembly: GCA_907163375.1. Classification (NCBI taxonomy): domain Eukaryota; kingdom Metazoa; phylum Platyhelminthes; order Polycladida; family Euryleptidae; genus Prostheceraeus; species Prostheceraeus crozeri. Next base: position 118,624 of record CAJQUW010009447.1, on the reverse strand, counting down.
TGGAAAGTTGACTCGCTGGCCCAACGAACTTTGCTCCATCAATCCATCGTCCAATTCTTATAGCATCGGGCCCATGCGAGTCGAGATTCCTTCATCCTTGGGGTTAGTAAGTGTTTTCTCAAGGATATGTACGAGCGAAGATTCATATGAGCTAAATGTCTACGAACAGATCTGGGAGATAATACAGTTCCATGATCAGCTAACACTTTGGAAACAGAATTACTTGAAATGAATGGTTGATTATGGACTTCTCGGCGGATAAGGCGGCTATCCCTCGCTGTTGTTTTCTTCGGTACACCTGATCGTGGACGGTCAGAAAAGGATTTCTTTTCGCGATGCTTTACAATGGCTTGATGTACAGCTGTCTTTGATACAATGAATGTGTTCGCAATCTAACGTTCACTACGAACATTTTCATAGTAGGCGATTATCTGCGCTCTCACAGTCGGTCTCATGCTCTTTGCTTTGCCCATTCTCGGATTGTGGCAGCTTATCGGTCAGTATTTGTATTTACCCTTTAGAATGTCTTGCAATCAGAACAGTGGGCGTCCATAAACAATGTTGTGATGTGTAGCTAATAATGAGAAGAATGATGAGTGACTCATCGTGTCACTAAAGCTTCAATGACTAAAAATACAAAATCATAGAGCAGTAGCATAAATCGATAAGTGGTCTTAAATTAATGGCCAAATCTACGTGGTCTTAAATTAATGGCCACCACTGTAGAAGGTTGTCTGTAGGTGTTGAACTTTGGCTTAAATCATTCAATATATAAACTTTCAATATAAATCATCCTCAAGTTATAGAGTAATCTGCATTAGTCATATTTTCTTTTAGACTGATGGATGGAGTCAAATGATGATCAAAAAATTCATATTTTCTGAAGTAAATATATTTTAACAAAAAGTGTTACAGCAAATATTGTATTGGGTGTAGGAGCTGGGAAATAAAAAGAAAACGGGATACACAGAATTGTAAAAGTTCGTAGAACAGAACTAAAAGTTTTACAAAAACTTTCTGAAGTAAATATATTTTTACAAAAAGTGTTACAGCAAATATTGTATTGGGTGTAGGAGCTGGGAAATAAAAAGAAAAAGGGATACACAGAATTGTAAAAGTTCGTAGAATAGAACTAAAAGTTGGTTAAGTTGTGAGATATGCATTTGATTCAATGATAAAATACTAAAACGTAGACATAATATTGTGATCCAAGTTGAATCCAGGCCAAACCCGATCCGAATCGACTGCTGGTCCCTTCCCTTAAGAGCGTAAGACAAAATAATAGGATACGAATAATCACTGATTTATTGAAGCCTACTCAGGAAGACGATCGACAGTACAATTAAAAGTAGTGGAAGAACAGGAAGATGAATTAAAGATAAGTGCATCAACTGACGACCAATAAAATGCCAAGATCGGAATATATAGGGGAGAATGGGGAGTTATGAGCCACCCTAGCGTTAGAGTTTGTAGAAACCACAAAACTTACTCTATGATCAACTTTTTAGGCCTAATCGATAGCTGTGGATCGATTAGGCCTAAAATGTTCTAGACGTTCATTTCTTCAGATTACGATTTTGCTTTGCTATAGAATGAATTTACAGAAAAGAGACGAATTTACAATTTTAAAAAGTCGTCGGGTGTTATGGGCCACCACTAAAAACTTAAGAAAATGTTGCGACAATGCAAATATTATGACGCAACGGTCAAATATAAGACTTCACCTAAAGGGAAGGAGGCTTTGAATGAAGTATCTCGATAAAATGGTAATCCAGTCGGTATTGATATCTGTTTAGATGGACGGTTGCCCTGGGAAAACTGTAGCTCTAATAAATAATTGAACCTTTTTAGATAAACTATGTCTGGAATGCTTTGAATGTGCACTATCAGTAGACACAGTCGGATATGATAAGTATAAAATCTCACTGCACACTCAGTAAATTCCCCAAATAATGTGTCATAGGCCTATATTCTGTATCTCATCACTAGAGGTCACGACCAAAATGAGACAAAATATTGGTGGATAGTGAAACACTCTATTATTATCAGCAAGGCATGAGAAATAACAAAAATTACAAGCTGGTATCACAGCCCCTCGATGATTATGAATTGGTTTTAGCTAGGTCTTATCAAATAATAATGTCTATTAGGCCTCTAAAATGTCTAATGGGCCGGAGAAGGCGTAGCAAATAGCACGCCCTGGCTGCAACGCAGGTGGCTGCAGGCCCGAAAGAATTTCGTTCATATTGACAGCAAAGACGTCATTTTCAGACATCAGAAACTTTGTCTTCGACGAATCCATGGAGCGGTATCCTTGCACCCGCATCCAATAAGGATCAGCCGGGTCGTAGCTTTCCAGGGCTTGAGCTACATATCTGAATGCTTGAGCATTCCGACGCCATCCCCGCACAGAAACCAGGAGGAAATCACCTGTCTTGATACGAGCTGGTGCGAAATCAGCAAGTCGCGTGTCGTCATGCAGCTCGGCATGCTCCTCGGTAGCTTCTGGAACTACTCCTTCGTCGCTCGCGCTCATGTTGCTAATTGGCTGATCTTTCGCGGCTAGCTCCATCTGTTCCTTTACTGGCGAGGACGTGAGGACAACGGGACGCCGCCTGTTGGACCGGCTCCGTTCCCGTGGAGCACTCCGCACCAGCTTTGGCAAGGGTCGAAGTTCCTGTGGCGAGACCAACCGGGTATCGTCCGTGATCACAGACGTCGAAGTAGAAGCCGCGCCACTTTGATTTTCAATGGCGATGTCAGTCGGCTGAGCAGGGGAAAAGTCATCATTAGAAAATGCGTGACGGTCGCGAGGCCAAATTCCGGTCTTCTTGAACCCATTGATGATGGTAGGGATTGTGAAAGCCTTACCAAAGGCACCGCTGATCAGTAGTCCAACATCGTGAATGCTGAGGATTCTCGCGGGATTGGCTTGGTGCCAGCTGCGAACTGCCAGCAGCGAGTTGAGGGTTGGCCCATAACTCCCCACCAACAGCATAATTATAAAAACAGCTGGATAATATACATGCGTAATACATTCATGCTATTGACCTTTGTTTTTTGGAAGATGATCACCAAAGCTATGTTAATACAGTCAAATTGTTAATTTGTACCCAAGCATGACCATGCTAGAAGAAATAACACTTGTGCAAAAAGAGCAGTCGATTTTTGAAAAAAACAGTAAATTGACTCAAAAAAACAGAGAAAAATAAAATTTCGCTCAGAAACTTCTTATGTACTTAGTTACGATGTTTTCGTTCATGTACACTTGAAAAATAAATTTCAGGTTGGATAGTTTAGTGTATAGAGGGGTGGCCCATTACTCCCGCCGGCTCATAACTCCCCACTCTCCCCTATAGTCTCTCTGGAAGTTTCGGTCTCTTTGTAGCGTGTAATATTCCCAGCTGTTGCCCGTCGTGGTGATTGCCGATCGAGATCGTAATGCCAGTTGCACATGTTTCAAATAATTCAACCACGGGGTCAAAATCCGGGCAGGCTATCGATGTCACATTCCATTGTATACCATGTATATAAGACTGATATCTTTGATAATGCCCAGAAATTCATTAACGGCCCGGAAAATTCATGGCCTGGAAATGAAACCATAGAAATATTTCGCAACATGGCATACAATGATTATGACATCTACATTTTTCGGGCTGTCAATGGCAAATTGTCGGGCCGCTAACGCGGCCCTCTAATTTGCCATTGACGCCCTCAAAACATAGCTGTCATCATATCATTAAGGAAAACGATAATTCTCACATTCACATTTGATGTTACAATATGCTGATGGCTTCTTGTTTTTTTCACTCTTTGTCTGAGGGATCTCTAAAACTAACACGTAGACCATTCATTGCTCCTGCAGTAGTGCTTGTTGCTCTCTTAGAATGAATTTTTATAAACCATTAAATCAATTTTTTGATTAAAATGAGGAAACCCTCAAATTTGGACACAGTGTGCTCCAGATTATCGGTGGAAAAGTCAGGCTTTTAACAAGTGCATATAGGTAATAGATTGTTTTACATATTCAGAGTTGGGCCTTATTGTCTACAACGTACATAAGACATCGTAGACCTAAAACGCAATGGAATTGGGAATCTTAAGGCCTATGAACGAGCGTTCAACAAGAACGAAGGTTTGGCGTGCAATGTAATTATTTAGGCTAAAATGAGCTCTAAATTGGACACTCTACTTCAGGGGGAGAGAAATCTCGCTCCACAAACCGTCAAGATTATCCAGAGTGCCATGCAGGTTCTCCATTCCTTTCACGATCGCAATAGCATCATAAGTAAGCGTCCTAGCCTAATTCAGCATGAGAGCAAGCATCATTCTGCAGGACCAATGAAAATCTCATGGAAAATCTTTCACTTTCAATTTTCTATGTTTTCTTTTACATTATTGTCAAAGTGAAAGTATGATGCTTCAACAGAAATGTCCTGAGGTGATATTAGAGGTATCAGTAGCGACAAAGTTAGCAGGAAATATAGAATCAGAGAAATTGATTTGTAGGCCAACTGACGAACTTCATGTCAACAATATGTATTTATAATATATTTGATTGAAAATAATTCGGTTACGGAAATGTAATTATACCGAATTGACAGAAGTATATCTGAATATCCAAAATTCGTCATGCATGTTAGTTGCAGGGCGTCCATTTTGGGTGGAATTGTACAAAATCTTTAGGCACACGCCATCACAGATATCGGAGATTGTCAAAGATTGTGATTCTTGATCGCAGAGCTATCAACCGCCACAGCGAAGTAGACACCTTCTATGATGCTCACTGCTATCAAAGCAACTGTAAAATATGCCTAGCTTATTTTTATATTCATATTTTAGCTTGGATTTACGCCAAGCCCTTTCATACCTATCACCTGACGACAACCCAGAGATCCAGTTGTCAGCTGATTTTTAGCATGAATTTGCATGATATGAATGACTTTTGACATTGAAATTTCTCTGATTCCTCATTTTATGTAGATTTAACCTTTTTCTGCAGTGGTACTACCCTATGCTTCTTATTGATGTAAGTGTGAATGTATGAGTGTTGTGTAGTGTCTTCTCATTTGCTTGTGATGACTAGTCTAACTAGAAATGTTACATGGCTATCGATGCCATCCATAGTCTCATGATGATGTCGGGTTAATTCGGGAAACAGATTGAAGTCTCGTATCTGTCGCAGCATTGTAGTTGTGAATTCGACACCCCCTTCTTGATCGATAAACAACCTCAGCTTCTTTGCAAATTCGTATCACAGAGCGTGAGGGTCAGTGGCGTAGCGTGAGTTTCTTGCGCCCGGATGCGAGGTACTCATTTGGCGCCCTCAGCCTCCGTGTTAACCATCTCTGAATCCTCAAATAAGGAGAATTAATCCGATTGACACCGCTCTGAATGCCCACAGTCAAATTGGACAATTAAAAGTAGAATTATTAAACATTTAAAACAGCTCATATTTTGTTTAAGAACATTTGAATAAATATAAACTGGATGGTGATTTAATTTCAGTTGTTATGTATTTTTTATGTATTGTTTATTTTTCTTGATTCCCTGACTATTCAAAATTACACTGATTAATGAATGACTGCGAAAGCAAAAATACTCAAAGTAACATTTAATTTAAAATAACTTTTATTATTAATGCTTTACATTTTAGTTTTGTTTCGGTGTTTATGACTCTGTTAGTGTAGTCTTTCAAATAAATTTAAGCACAAAACCTTAGAATTTAACTCTTCGGGCCGCATACGGCCCCTAATCTCAATTTCTCAACAAATACGTTGCTATGTGTTTCTCACATTTCATGAATGCAGTCTATTTGTAAGCTTATGCTGGATTTACAGAATTGATGGATAATTTTAAAATTTTTGAATCTCTGAGTGGGACATTCCACGATCACTCAGTCAGATCAGACTAAATTATAAGAAGTCTTCGTCAAATTATGAATATAAGATGAAGTTGTCTTGTCAATGTGGCGCCCCCACAAAAGTCCAGTACAATATTTCTGATTTTGCACCCCTCTTCACCTGCGGCCGCATCCATGCGCATCCCCCCTAGCTACGCCTCTGGTGAGGGTATGATTAGTCCTCCTCTGTCTTTGATGGAAATAAGAGAAGTATTGTTTGATAATGGGATGTCTGATGTTAGGGCAGGAGCACAGTTCACACACTTAATTCTTCTTTGAAGAGATCGTGAATGTATCTTCAATGTACAGCGACAAAGCTCTGTATGATGGGATTGGTTCTTCAGCATCGGAGTCGCTGCTGAGTTCCTTTGAGTTCGTATAATTTTTACCCCTTCATCATTTTGCAGATTCTTTATGTATTTCTCGGCATAGTTGAGGAATTCCATCGTTTCTTCAGCTCTTTCACGTGTAATCGGAGCCTTCCAGCCGTTTCCCCGTGGGCTGCTCACATTGAAAGCATCAAATAACCGGTCCATTATTCTGATGAAGGTTTCTGTGCCGAATGAATCCTCAAATTCAGGATCATCGAGTCTTTCTCGGACAAAGCGGATCGAATCTGCTACCGATGAACTGAGTGTTTGGACGCACAAAGAAACTTTCATTTTCTGGTGGGAAAAATTAATATGCCTGCTGGTTAATTTGTTCCCACAGGATAAACCTTCCTTCTGTTGCAAATTGTGAAGATTTTATATATCTTGCCATGATATTGATTGTTGATCTTCAGATTTGAAGGAATCTAAAAAATGCAGAAAATACAGTTATGAAATCACATTAATGACATTAATGAAACCTAATGTATGCTTTCTGTGATTAAGCAGCAGTAGTGCAATGAAGCTGAATAGTTAAGTAACGATTGCTAACACATTATTTCAGGTTTTGCCTCTTGATTATCATGACAGACATGGTGATGTTCATGACACGAGCTGCATATTTTAAAATCTGATTCACCAAGAAACGTGTATGATATATATTTATAAAGGGTAATATAATATTAAGGAAATCACTTCGATAGTGCATACAAATCATACAGAGTGCAGATAAATGTTTAGCTCATTCCATCAAAATATTTAAACATTCGCTTTTGTCACAAAATGTGAAACATCAGAAGATACAAAATGCTTTTATCTAATTCCATATTTTAGTAAAAATACAATTGAAGACCAACATTTAGGAGGGATTTTGTGGAGTACATCGCTGGTGATTGTAATGTAAGATAAAAGTTTCTTTCATGCTGAAAGCGCATACTCGATGTCGATGCCTGTGATGGGTGCAAAGTTGCAGATGGCAACCTGCTGAGGAGACATGTGAGCTCACTCCACCAAATGTCAATGATCCAAAGCAGGGCAGGACTTGTATGTCTGCGCTTTTGCAGTAAACGTTGCAATACTTAGCTAGGATCACCTTGCGACAAAAACGCGTGCCTTCTTCAACTTGCATAGAGCTTCAACTACTTAGAGTTTTTTAAAAACTTGAAATAATTTGGTGATTGCCGATATATTTCAATTTTCTATATTTTGCTTTAAACAGACGAGTAATTTTGGAATTTTCTATGAAATGCAAAATATTAGAGTAAGCCTTAATGCAGGTTATTTGAGATAAGCATAAGAACTTAAACTAGAGGAAATCAAAATATTTAGAATATTCCTCTGAACTCCAGATATAATAATGTAAGCCCTATGCTCATCAACCCAAAATTTTGTTTTGTGACAGTCAATTTGTAATGTCATTTAATGCAGAAGAAAATTGTTAATCGGGTAGAATGAGGGTATTACATTTTTCATTCCCATTGCCTTGTATTCTTTTTTTTGTGTTGTCATTTTGTAAAGTTTATTGGATCTGTTCTAAATGCATATGTATATAAAGGTATGAATTGTTGATTTGAACTCACTGTATGCATGCAGCGCGTTTCTGACCAGTTTTAGCATATGACAGGCGTCGAAAAATACAGAAACCGACCGCTGCGGATCGGACGGATGCTGACAGGAGCTCTTGATGTCACCTTTTAGCCGGACACCCAAATTCTTCACCACAGCTGGGTTAGATTGATGTCCGTCAATGTTAGAATCAGGGGTGTGAACTCAATCGAGTTCGAATCGAGTTCGAGTTCGACATTAGATTGATTTCAGGGCCCTACGAGTGATAAGCTTCCCCGTTTTCACACTATATAGCATTAAAATTTAAAAGAACAAGTTTAATCCAAAAATTATATTTGCTTTCATCTGCAAGCACTACACCAACTTGTTGGTGCGGAGGAAGAGAAGCGCCTCAGTCAAATCGGACTTTAGAGAAGCCCTGTTGTCCCGCATCAGGAGCTGGAGATGGCTAAAGCATCGCTCCACCGATACTTGAGTCGTCGGGATGGATGCAAGGGCGCGGCAAGCTGGTTGAATCTGTATTGGGTACAGATCGATTACCTCCCTAACAGAATTGGCCGTCACTCGTCCGAGTCCTTCAATTTTCCTCATCATTTCCTCGATATCGTCCACATGAGGGGCTCGCCATTGAGATTCCATGAGTGCAGGTACTCATCAAACCTGGACATTTTCTGCGTCGAGGTGGGAGGGCTGTATGGGGAAGATGCAGCCGACAGTGCTGGTGACCCTGGTAACTGAGACTGCATTCGCTCATATGTCTCCCGAAGCGCTGCCTTAGCAGTTTCCTTTTGTGTAGGGGTCAGGAGAATTCGGTAGCGGGCGTCCACCCACACCGCTGCAACAACGAATCGGTTGTTCATCAACTTCAATTCTCGCACTCGGAGAGCCTCGACCATGTCCTTGGCGATCGATCCCTCCTTCTGCTCGATTTGGAAGATCACTTCCTTCCACACCTTGAAAAACTCCCCGGGTGTGAGGCTTTCGACCTAATAGGCTTTGACCATGACTCATATCGAATGTGACAATACGAACAGCCCCAATGTTCACATTGTCTAAATATTTGAGGACATTTTCTTGCAAGTATATCAGGGCACAAGTAGTTGAGGAATCTCAAGATTATGAATGCTTAGTATTGATGGGTATTTTTTATCAAAAACGACAGTTGATTTCCTATTAAAAGATTTTTTGCGGAGACTCACATGTTCAATCAGGAGTGTGCTGGATTTCTATCAAATTTCATTATTGGGTCATCATACAGCTTTCATTGTCATTTACATCGTCCGAAGAGAGACATCAATAATGATAATTGCTTTTTTGCATGCCATGATGCATTAGGACATGACATTGAAGTTAACACTATGAAAAGTAACGCATCTGTTCTATAAGAAAACACAAAAAAATAACAAAATTGCGGACTAAGCGTACTTAATGAAACAGTAACCATATCGAGTTGTCTTGGATTTCACTCTCCTACTCTGATTCCCATTTCGACTTAAAAATCTAATGCAGATAGAGTTCAAAAGATAAGAAGGACATATTGATTCTTAATTGATTGTATAATTGATTCTAAGAATCACTTTTCACTTACTGGGTGACTGTCTCATTTCGACGCTCAGCCGGGATTCCTGAAGGAAGCATTTTCATTCCTCCGTCAGTAATGTGACGTATCGCAGGGAACCAGAATAGAAGTGGCAATGATAGTCGACGCCATGGCCATCAGAAAGAGATATCTTGGGACGCAAAGCGTCAGTCATTTGTCGGCTACATTGATTTTGGTGGAGGAGTAGCTCCGGACGCAACTCAGGAGGCAACCGAGGCATTGGTCTTCATGGTGGTTGGGATATTCGGCCATTGGAAACTGCCAATCGCGTATTTTCTGACAAATGGTCTTCCAGGACGGCTGACCTATGCTCTCGAGAGACTACACTGAATGAGAGTCGATGTTCTAACCAGGGGTGTGAACTCGAACTCGATGTTTTTTCTGAACTCGAACTCGATTTCATGACCCATCGAGTTCGAGTTCGGAAACTGTACAAGCTTATGTCGGAGATTACAACTTCTGTCACTTGAATTCGTCATCTCTTCCCTCGCAATGTTTCGATTTAATTCGGCGAAGGAGGAAGCATAGACAAAATTTACCTTTAAATCGCTTGGCGGCCGCGTGAAATTCTTCAGTTATCTCAACGCGTCAATAAAACCACCCACTCATACCAGCAAATTATGTAACATAGGATGAGGAAATGGTTAATTTGTCACAAGACATTTTCTTAAAGAAACAAAGAGTTGGCATCTAACATGGACATTAACTTGTAAACGATAAATGAATGAACGGATAACAAACCATCCACGACTGGTTTGTTGACATAAGAGAATGAATTGACGCAACTGACCATCATCGTCTATTGATAGAAAGTGATAAGGAGACTGAAGGAGTTACATGCTTTTATGAAAGTTAATGCCGAAAAGTTATCTCTGGGCATGTCTTGAATAGATTAGGCAATTAAGTGTTTAAGCTTGGTCAAACAGCAAGTTGAATGTTTTCTCTTCAATTGAAAAAGTGTCAACTACACCACGTAAAGATGATGTTAAATAATTATCGCCACTTGTCGAACACTCAAGAGTTTGGATTGCGAAAATTGGAAAAAGTTTTTTCTATGCATTCACTTATACATGTAGTGACATCGTTGACGCATTCAGACGTTCAAATTTCGTGTGCTCTTCGCGTGATATTTTGATTTTATCCGTCGTCTACACTCAGCGACGTTTTTTCTCTCGAAGTTCAGTATTAGAAAAATCGCCCACAATCAAATTACCGGGAAAGTGCGAACTATAGCCTTATATTATGACGTAACATAGTCCTATTCTCTTTGAATTCGTAGCTCATGTATCAAGGGAGGCGGAAACACCGGAAACCTGAAGCCCCACTTGTCTCGTTCCCATCCAAAACAATATGCAGCAGTTGAAAAGAAAGACAAGGAGGTGAACAAGTCTGATGGGATGAAAGGGCAGCCAGGGATTGCCAAGTTTTTCACGCCTGCTCCTGCCCCGACCGCCGTGGTCAAGCTAGGCGAAGAAGACGTGACATCTGCCATCCTAAAAATGACAGTTTACGACGGCGTGGCTCTCACTTTCTTTTTCGGGAGAAGGATTCAAGTTGATAGTAGGTAAGAAGCTTTTATAATTTCTCAACAGTTGTATCACTCTTCCTTGTTAAATGAAAGAATTGATTATATTATTATGTTAAATAGTTAGCAGAATGTTTGCTCTTCCCTGGGGTGTTGTAAATCGCTCAACGTTCATATGGTGTATACTATGATTCTGTACGTGCCATGATTTCTCACCTTAACTGTCTTTTTCTTCACATCACAGAGAATACTTTTTCTTTATACGAGATAGTAGATATACATTACTTCATAGTTTTCCATAACAATACATCATTTTCTTTAACACAGGGATGGCGTGCGAAAAACTAAACATTTCGCTCAGTCGGGAGGCAGTTCGAAGACTCATCATGGACACATTCAATGCTGAGAAGGAGAAGCTGATCTCTTTGATGGCGGCGACTTTGATCAGTGTGAAATTTGATGGCGTGTGAGTAATAGCGTATATAGTTTTACTAAAATTTGACGCAGGCTATTTTCTTTTTCTCTTTCCTCAGCACTCGTCTACGATCTCACTTCATGGGCATCAACGTACAGTTCTGGAGTGGAGGGGAACATCACGTTCGCACACTGGCGTTGAAGGATACGGAGGCCCGTCATGATTCGGCATCTGTGAAAGACATCGTGGTTGGTGTCATGAAGGAGTTCCAGATTTACCTGGAGCAGGTGCTCGTTGTGGTAGTTTTTACATTACAAGTTACAGTAATGAATCCAGTAATGCAAGTGAGAAAATGATAACAGCCTAAGGTAAGGGAGGCAATTTATGGTCCAAGAAGTTGATCTAATTACGTATAATTTTTGTTAATTTTCCTATTTCTATTTACGTCTAAGTTTGTCATTAGTTTTCTACGTACAACGTAAGGTTCTTTGTTCTTCTATAATTTCATGTATTGATTTGTTCATATTTACATGTTTTCACAATTTGTGAAATAAAAATATATAATTTTAACAAAGTGTATCAAATCAATAAATACTCATTTGCTAATTGTGTACTGACATTGATGGTGACTCAGCAGAATACAGAATCAAGGAAGAAATGAGGTTATGTGGGCAGGGAAGAGAATCTTCCGGATTTTTTACGGCCATCTCGGTCATTTCTAAGATTCACCAGAAAATGCAATGAAAATGGAGGGGTATGGAGTATGGGGTAGGTACGTGAGCCCCTAAGATGGAATGACATCTTCATGATCTTCATGATGTGTTGCATATAAGACCCCTCTGATCACAAGTTGTTAGAATTTATATTATCCATATTTCCCCTTCTAACGATCAATGGGGCCCCTCTGACGATGAGTGGGCCCACTCTAGTGATTAGTGGGCCCCCTCTAGTGATCAGTGGGTTGCTTATTATGTTGTTTACCCGCTACGTGATATATGTTTCCTTGCTACGCTTTTTGACTCTTTACAGGTCCCCTCTCCGACACCGTACATTTTGAAGTAAACAATTCAATTTGTTCTACTGTGTACGGGATATATTATAACTCGCACATTGTGAAACTCATCACACACGTCAAGAAATTTTATTTCAGAAAACCTCCCTCATATCATATCATTTTGAAATAACATTGAGCTCCGAAAAGTTGTAATTCCTGCGTCGTATAATTGCAGAGAAAATGCTTTCTACACTCTGGGCGCTTTAAAAAGCTTGAATTCTGCTGGTTGCACACCCATAGTGCTGGAGGTTTCGCCTGCGGCGCTTTACAAAACACCAAAATTCTACTAGATGCTGCGGCGCTTTATAAAGCATTGAAATTCTACTAATTATACTCACAAAATGCTGGAGGTTTCGCCTGCGGCGCTTTACAAAACACCAAATTGTGCTGCGGCGCTTTGTAAAGTATCGAAATTATACTATGTACAGTGCTCCAATTCATTCCCGAATTCGGGAATTTCCCGAAAATTTTAAGTTACTCCCGAATTTCCGAAAATATGAACCCGAAATTCCTGAAAATTTCCATTATGCAGTATCTCTAACAAATATGATTTTTGGCATTGGGTTCTGTTGAAGTTAAACATCTTCAATAAATATCAACGTTTCCGAGTAATCATACGAGTGTATGACAGAAATTTATCTATAATATCAATTTCAAACCTCTCGACTCCTTTATCAATCCTCATTCCTTTATTCCATGAATTTTTCGGTAAAATATAGTTACCGGTAATTCTATTAAACAATGACGTACATGTACTTCCCAATGCCATGGTCTCGTGAATCGAAGACGGCTACCGTGGCATTTTGTAAATATCGAACTGGTAGCAAGTGTACGCTTTAAAGTTTATGAAAGTTATGCTATCAGTGCTGACGCAGATTCGCCATTTTATACTCCTTTCATCGTCCTAAATACATATAGTATGATTCCAACATCATTATTTATACTTGTCTTTCCCCGAACTTGTTAATAGTTTAATAATTTAATAGTTTTATCTCACCATATCATACTGTATAAAATGTACTACGCACATGTGTAAAATTTTGTTTTCTGTTTCATGTCCGACTATCTATCTACGACGAGATCCTTCAATTAGCCATTTCTTGTGATATCCTCGTGATATAAAGAAAGAGTTTTACGTGACCATGACGTGACCTGTATGTGGTTGCGTGTTGATGGATTTGGTGAATGATCTGTGCTTACATATTAATTGTGCGAATAATTAATTAACCAAATGATTAGGTGTCAGTTGTCAACCTACAGACAAATTCCGTCCAAATCTCCGATTTTCTACGTCTTCCGTCTGTATAGAAGTATTCACAGACCACCCCGACATTCGCTTTTTTCGCTTTTTCGAAAATATGCCTGAATTTTCGCTTTTATCGAGTGGCATTCTTTTTTTTCGCTTTTTTGTAGAGCAAGAAAAAAGTACTTCGTAGTACAGGCCTTTCCTACATGTTGACAACGCAACGTGACAATTTTTGTCATGTTGCCCTTTACTTTATTTAGTCATGCTATCATCCATGTGTTGACAATTTAATACATATCATGACGATTGCATAATCTTAAGTAATAACTATATTATATAGGAATTGAAAAATCTGCCCTTATTAGTAAAAAAAGTCATGTTGTAGCAATTCTTGAAGGCAAAACCTTGTCGCAGTGCATTCCGGTGAATGCACATTTTTTTACAGTAACTTTGAGGCCATGGTGCTATAGGTTTTACACGATTCTGAATTAATGCATGTTGGAAGTACATGCGGGCTACATGCTACAAATGAATGTCATCGAATTTGTGAGTCAAGAAATTCGAGACATCAATCCATGTTGGCTTGCCAGAGACCATGGAAGGCCTACTATCGAGTTTTCTTAGAAGATTGATGTTGGATTAGTGAAAGAAGCGGATCAGTTTATGCAAATGAGTGAAATGCATTGCATAATATTGATAAATAGGCCTAAGAAATTGAGATGATAATACACACAATGGAATATTTCTGTTGAATTTTTATTGCACTGTCACTTTCACTGTGATTTTCGTGAAGTACGTGTCACTAGGAAAAAAGTTGATGTGTATAATAATCATTTTGCATTTAATAATAAAGACATTAATATGATACTGATATAATCGGATATGTGTAGCCTAGTTTCTTATAACCACCTGAAACTTTCTGAGTTGTAGATTGAAGAATAGATGTACCAGTAGGCCTAATGCACTATTTTGTAGATAATTTGACTGCCGTTTACATTACTGCAGTCATACTGATTATGTCATACTTCACCCGCTATGTAATGTACATGTATTTTCATAGCATCTGTGTGCTGAGCTATGCGGTATCGACTTATCTCGTGTGCTTCAACAACTCGTGACTTCTGGTAAATGCGTCAGTAAATATGAATGCCCACATAAAATTCAACCAGAGAAAGTGGTGTCAACGATCCAAGACAATGAGAACCTTGCATCGTAAAGCTTGGACTTGCTTTTAGATAAATTATCTTGGCTATTTGTCATGTTTTGAATCGAATTGGAAAGAGCCAATATTAAAAGACATTGATTTTATTTTCGTTTTCGTTCTATATTACAAATTATGAAGACAAAAATAAAGTCAATGTTTTTCAATATTAGCTATCTCCAATTCAATTGAAAGCTTGGACTTGGTTGCCTATTTTAGTAGAAGTGCATGTAGCATGATCTTGATAATTGGCCTTTGAAGTAGGCTGCATAGTGATAGTTTTTTATGGAATATTTTCTAAGATTTTGTCAATATTATCATTTATCGTCCGTTTTCATCAATTAAGATTTATATTATTGATATATGTTTGCACTGTAAAGTTTTGATTGAAAAAGTACCTAATATATGCCTCATAACAGACAAGTTTTGATCTCTGGAATGGGCCCACTTACAGTCAAAAGCTTGACGGAAAGGGTCTGTAGAGAACCCACTCGAATGTAAATCACTCAAATCACTCTGGCAGCCGTCTATTGTCGAAAAATTCCATTTTTGAAATATTTATCATCTAATCACTGTATGGCTGCATAATTGAGCAATATCAATTTCATTGATAGTAAATATACAAATTGACACTTTTACATCTAAAGTAACGTTTACAACAATGCCCATCCAATAAAATATCAATTTTGCTTCAATAATATAGCTTAATTATGAGCATTATCTTCCTTTACAAAAATGCATCCCAGTAAGCAATATTATTAGCATAATGTTATGCTTACGAGTTCTGAAGAAAATTACAATGATTATCAGATGAAACCCTCTGTGTGCATTCTATCACTATAAAATAATTGCCATATTGATGTAAAACCTTAATACGGATCCTTTACTCGTCATATGATCCATTTCGCATGACTTTAGTTGACAGACCCCTATCTAATAAATATACTTGAAAATATCAATATTCTTTGGAATATTCAGATGAAAGAGATGTTCAAAGTTTTAGGCTAATTTAGCAGTTGGAAGCATGACATTTAGAGAAATTTCTTTAACCACATAAGAAATTATAAAATCATCTGCTGAATTTTCTAACAGTATTTTTTTGATTTTATCAACACTATGTTTCAACAATTCTATGAAACAATCTTGGAATCTACATAATTTGTCTAAAATCGAAGCAATCTAAATCATTGCTGGTTATATGTCTGATCATTAATAGAACAGAAAAGCTAGTTTTATGTATAAATATGGTCTGGTGCATTTGCCAATCGTTTAACAAGATGCAAGAAAAATACCTCCTAAGAGGTACTCCGACAAGTTATCATTTTTGTATCAGAAAGTATTATTCGCAATCTACACAGGTTCGTAGTATTCGTGGTAGTGTATGGTTTGATGGCATATTATGTCCTTGTAAAGCTATTCTACATTGCTTGATGTAAAAATTAACGGTTCGCTTTTTTTCGCTTTTCTAAGTTAAGAATTCGTTTTTTTCGCTTTTTTTAAATTCGAATCGGCTGGGTGGTCTGTATTCAGAAAAAAGAAGTATAGAAGAAAAAGACTATTGAAACAAAAAGAAAAAAAGATGGTGTCTTTGATGGACCAATTTGTTGTCAAAGAGTTATCTTCCAAATAACTTCAGACCTTCGTGAAAATAAATGAATGTGGATAAACTGAGTATTTTTTGTAATAAAATATATGTACATATACTTGTTGAGCAATGGCAGTAGTACAGTGCTTAGATGAAAATAGATAATACATGTGCAACATAGATATGACGTTTCTTCATTGTATGCCGATTAATAAATATTTTCTATGTGTTGCTGTCCGCTTTAAGTTGTTGAAGCATTCAGATTTGCTTATAGTATCTCAAAGCTTCCATTCATTTTAAAACCCAAGCACATGAAGATAAGCTTTATGAAGACTATTATGCACAATATTTGAAGAAATGTATGGGATATAGCTAGTCTGTTGGGGGTTCTTAACTAGTCTCTTCCCGGGGATGAAAATACTAACAGATGCATTAAATTAATGTACTCATATATCAATTAATGAATACTATCGCATAAAGGGTTTCTATGCCGTTTTAATGCGATAGTACATAATTCCCGAAAATTTCAGCCATTCGGGAATTCCTGAAAATTCGAAGGATATGTCGCTCGGAGCACTGTATGTAGTTACACTCCTAAAATGTTGGAAGTTTCGCCTGCCACGCTTTATAAAACATCAAAATTGTACTTGATGCTGCGGCACTTTATAAAGCATCAAGGTCTACTAGTTACAGCTATAGGGTTTATAGTGCGTAGGCGCATAAAGATTCACAGCTATTTAAAATTGACTCCTTGATTACTTGTTATGATATCAAAACTGAGAATGGGCCCCCCTGGAAGAGATCCTCCGGATTTTATGTGACACGGCGTTCTCATCCCTGTGTGCGTTATGTATGTTTGATGAAGAATGTGAAAATACGTATTCTTCATAAACTGAGGAATTACAAATTATATATAGCATTGTTGGTAGCAGGAAGCGCAGCAGTTATTTGTATGTTTCACGTCTCAGTTCCTCGTTCAATCTCACCATGCTTCAAGTAAATCTCTATTTGCAGACGAAGACAATCGTTTGACTGTGCATCTGCGAGCATATGCCTGCAGCCGTTTGACTGTGCATCTGCGAGCATATGCCTGCAGCACGGAAGTTCTCTAGATTCTGATGTGATATGTCATAGCATCAGGATCCTGAGTTCTTCATTGAAAAAGGCATGTTCTACGTCAGGGGTGCCGGCAGGATAAAAAAATCTGGACGCACGATTCTATTTGTTTGCGCTACTACCAGTACATAAACTATTTTAGACGAAAGGTGAAACTACAAATTGTAGTTTCTTGCAGCCGTGACTATAAAATTGACATTATTTATTCATTAATAAAACCTAAGCTACATATACTTTCTTTTGTTTATTATTTTTCTTTTGTTATGTACGTATATATATTTGCTTTTTAAAGAGATTCAATTTTAAGTTAATTAGTTGTAAGTAAATTAAGTTATTTTATATTATTAATGATATTAATTAATTAATTATTTAAGATCTGTTTCTATATTTATAATTTCTATGTAATATTAAAATTTCATTATTTGTATCTCCAGAAGATAAGATGTTGTTTTTGAAATATTTCGCAAGAAATGATTGCAGACTTTTAAATAATTATCAATCATATTTTTAATGCAATGTTTTTACCCTATGGATGATATTATTGATATAATTTTAAAGCTGTAATTAAATCTAAATTTCATTTTGGACATCGTCCTTAGTCTATATGTAAAAAATATGAAACATATTTTTATAATTTTACGTTAGTTAATAAAATTATGTAAATAGATTGCCGATTGGTGGTTTATTTATCAATGGCTTTATCACTGTTCGTTTGTTTCTATATAAATAAAAAGACTGGTCAAAGGGATTGTTTCCAGCAAAGCTGTATCTAGCAAAGTGCTGGATTCTTTCTATCTAAATACTTCTGGAAATGCAGACTTCATCTTTAAACGACAGGTGTCTACTTCAATGGTTTACACAAAGATTTCATACAGCGATGAGCATGGTTTGTACCGGAATGGGCTGGACGCACATGCGTCTGTGCGTCCGCCTGCCGGCGCCCCTGTTCTACATGAATCTAATATACCAGTGATTGCACCAAGCTTCGGTAAGACCCTAGTGTCGTCTCCCTGTCGACTTAGCACTGAGTGGGAACTGGCTATTGTGTGGAAAAAATCTAGGGAGAGGGGATTTGCCTCCAGTCTGATGTCGTTGAGACCATATAAATAAGGTGTATAATCTATCTTATCCTTACGATCTTGTAGTTGTGAAAAAAAAGAAGTCTGAAATGTTTGACAAAGTATTCAAGATCATAGTTTACCGTGACGGACCTTTTTGTCAAATGAGCTAACTGCGGTTATAATACCTTTCTAGAGACAAAATGCATCATTCCCAATAAGTGAGAATCCAGGGATGGTCCGCATGTGAGAAATGTGAAAAAACGTGAGAAATTTGGTTGGGTGTGAGAAACGTGAGAGATTGTGAGAAGCAGGTGTGAGAAATGCATCTTTTTGAGAAAATTAGGCTTCAGTTCTATCCGATTAAGACATTGCATCAGATCTACATCTCTGCAATCATCATAAAGTGCTTGTTTGTAAGGTTGATAATCAACAAAATGCATCATTTTCTTCTTCTTTTGATCACATCCGATAAGTATCAGTTTTCCTTTTACATGCAGCCTATATTAAGTTGCAAAAGGCTGCAAATCCGCGTGCTCCCTCTATGGGAAGGGACCCCTCACCTGAGAGTAGAGCGTAACCCACCAAAAAATTCCTGCCATTTAGAGACAAAACAGTCCTATTTGAGATATTTTTCCTTGCTTTTTGTTATGGATTTTAGTTCGACCTTAGCGCTCTTTCCAGCATCAGCGTGTTCACATAGCTACTGTTCTCATCAAGAAAGCCTAAACTCGAGTAAAAAACAAAAGCGTTGCTTCATCAAGAAAACGTGCTTCCACACGATCAGTGTTGAGGAGTTACCTATCATGATTCATTGAAGTGAATCCGTCCGTTTTCTCAACGAAAGAGTAATAGAGATTTGAATGAAGAACTGCATTAGCTGGAAGAAAGTACTCCATGCAGGGCAAATGTAGACTGTTGAATGAACACTGCGCACACTGTGTCGCGATGAACATGACATAGACGATTCCATCGTGTAAGCCTAAGTGATGAAGAGGAAGAATACTTGTGACCATCGGGCGATCCAGAACCGATGGTCGGGAAAGTAAAGTTCACCAGTGCGTTTACTACTTCTGTTAGTTTGGGCACTTCAGGAAGCTATTGAAACGTGTGTACATCTGCAGTACTGAGCATTGCGTTAGTACTCTTTTGTGCTTTGCCTTAGTATTATGATTTTAATTCTTTTGAATCAAAAGGTTCACAAACCATCAGAAATCAGTTAAAAGCAGTGGAAGCAAGTGTACAGCCATGGACATCGGATTACAACATAGTAATCCGATGTCTATGTGTACAGCTATAGATAAGACCCCAAGCGATGGTTGCATTATTGACAAATTATGGCCCATGGGAAGGATATTCAAAATTGAGGTGTTGTAGAATTGTAGTGCATGTGGTTTACATAAGAGCTATTGAATTGTCTTAAGCAAATTACTCGGGTCTCGTATCCAACAATTTTATTGTTTGCTTTTAGGTCTGAGGCTGGACCCATTCAGACCCAAGTTTCCTGTTTTATTAACAATTACAAAACAAATATTTGTTATCCAAGCGTCAAGCACCCGATACAAGCGCTTAATTCAGTGCGATCGTTGAGCAAGAAAGGACAAGGGGCAGAATCTCTCCACTAATCTCGGAATCTTCAGCAATTATTGCAGATCAATAGAAATATATAGAAATTTCTAAAATAGAACTAGCTTTTCAGACCTTTGCTTAAAAACCCTAGTTAGAAAAATATTACAACTGATAAAAAGCATGACTACTCTCATTCTGTTGCAAGTTGATTTGTGGATGTAAACTGAAGCTACATCATGGTCTGTAGATACTCTGAAACGTTGGAATATACCATCAATGTATAGTTCAGCAGATATTACACATAATCAAACTTAAATATATTGTGCTAATAAGTTTATATCATTAGATATCATAGGAAAAATTCACAATGCCTACGTTTGAAAATTGGTCATGAGGTTGCTGATACAAATATCACAAAACTGGGTTGCATAATTTAATCGAATACTAGGCCTACTAGTACGTAATACTCGCATGCCATTGCAATAAAGTTATATGCTAGTAATTATTAAAGTACTCGAATTGCATGTAATACTTTGTGCAATGTTCCCTCCTTCAAGCCTTAATTTCAAAACGGGTCTGTGTCTAAGATTTGGACCCAATAATCATCTGTGGATTCAAGACGAATGTCACGACAATCACAGACATATTAGGAAACTTGTGCTGTTGTATGACTCATGAGGATTTCAAACACAGTTTTGATTACTTTATCATGGTTATCGGTGTTGAGAGAAATTCGTCATCATTTGATGAGAGAAATTTACTATTTTGTGATGTAAGAAAGTGTGAGAAATTCGTTTTTTGTGATGTGAGAAAATATGAGAAATTGATCATCGGAGCGGACCATCCCTGCAATCGTTGTAATCGAAATTTGGAGTGAACTATACATTGCATCTTCACAAAATATCTGACATAATGATGATCTTTAGTCACACATATTTCGTACAGACATCAATTTGGATTTGGACGATTCAATTTGGAATAAGAAGACAAACTTAATATTACGACCATCTGAAGTGGCCAAAAACACAAAAATGATAGTAGGCTTTAGAATGCATGCAATCCTAAATGAACAAATGATAAGGACATCAGTAGGTATCTTAAGACTCAATAAACAAGGCAAATAGAAATTACGATCTCTAGACTAAAGAAAATGAGAAGAAGGAAAAAAATTACTCAAGAAGTCTCGGTCTCACTGATTCACTCTGTCTACTGATATTCAATCTCAATCATTGAATGTGTTATGCTTTTCCTATGATGGTGAGTGTAGGCGGTTTTCCAAGTTAGCATTCAACTAAATAACTTCATTACAAATCAATCAATTGATAGCAATTATTGACAGACTGCAATCAATCAATTGCAATTTTTCTGTAACAACAATTAATTAATTGGAATATTTGGGTTACAGCGATCATTGTGACCAATAAATTGCAATGCAATTAATTTTTGGTTTCCAGGCTGAACTTCAATTTCTTATAATTAGATAGGACACTGATGCTAAACCGAACAGATTCATAGCATAGTTGTAATTGATAGTTGCACTTCTATCTTAAATTTTAACATGAAAGTGTTCAGATGATCCTTGAAGTATATATTTGTGAATTTATTTGAATCAATTGATAAAATGCTTGCAATACAGTGCACGGTTATGAAGCCCATAGTCATGTGGCTACATTGCGATGCAAGATAGCGCGAGTATGATCTTAAAATATCAATTGATTAAAGGGTACATTTTCTGTAGGAAACTATCGAAGTACTGTTGAAATTTATATCACATGTCGCAAGACGAAGGATATTTGAGATGGAGTTCATACGGTACTGGAACACAACCTGGGGTTGGAGAAAATTTAGTAATTTAATTGGTCTCATTTTTTTTGCTGAGAATCAATTGATCAATTGGATCACATGAGTGATCAATTAGTTGACAATAATTGCAATTATTTTTTATCATTGCCAAATCTAGGTATATATTTCCGCTGTTGACGGACACTTGATTGATTAACACTTAGAACGTTAGTTCCACAGCACACAGGTCTACGAAAGTCCATTAAAACACGTACAGAAATAAAATTTGCAATAACATTTTTCTGCACCACTATGCTCGTTGAACTAATTTGCATGATAAAACATGAAAATGTTCTGATAGCAATATCAAGCAATGACTGATAATTAACATTTATTATATTTTTATAATAATATATAAGCGCAATATTTTTTGGTTCAAACAGTGTCACTCTGACCATCGTGACCTTAATTTGACTTTTGTCTAAGAGAAAATACGAAGTATTTATATTTACTAGTTAGAGACTTTTAAATTAAGATTTAAATGAATGGTGTAGATTATTAACAGCAACCTTCGCATTAGGCTAACATCAAACATTTCTTCGTTTCAAAAACGAGTATATCTACAGAATATCATATCATCGACCGTGTAGACCTATTAATTATACGTTATAACTTGCAGTAATCGTTCAATAAATAGTTTTTTTGCTTGTGAATAATTGCAATTAATTGGAATGATTGGCAGCTGATCCAATCAATTAATTGAATTGAAGATGGTTTATCAATCAATTAATTGCAATTAATTTCAATAAATTAATTTTCTTTTCCCTGCAGTGGACTACTTTTTGCATTGGTTATTAAGATATTATATTAAAATAACTTCAGAAAAACAGGATAAGGGTCGCAGCTGCAGACTGATGATCAGCTAAACTGTAATTTCGGACATATTATATGTATTGTTTCATCTCTGAAGGTTCTAGTGTTCTGATTGCATCCTTGATCGTTGTAGGCTTATGTATGCACGATTATGGTTAAGCATAGCCTATGCATTACGTAATAATGACCAGATATAACTTCATTTCAGTCTGATAATTCATGCAATATTATGTTTTTTAATTAGTTGAAGTAAATTGTGGACTCTAAGGTCAACATCTACTCTACCTTACTTGGGGATTGACTGTGTTGACACAGAGTCAGACTTTAATCAGGCTGTGACCATTTGGTCCGGATGCCCTTCCTGACGACTTCCTATGACACTTTGGCTCGACCTCTGGACCGAAAGATCGCTAGCCAAGCACCTAGCCAATGTGTCACGTAGACGACCAATATTTAATTTCCAATAATAATCCCTGTACTAGTAAGAGAGGATTCTCTTTTAATGACAACATGAGCGGTATTTTGAGAAAAGATAAAAGTAAAAAGCACAATTATCATTCAATAAATGGACATAGACCGCGCAGTTGCAAACTGCGTGAATATCTAAGTGTTAATTTATGTGCGGTATCCCAAAATACCTCCCACCTACTTAATAAATCCTAATTATTAATGTGTCCCGAACAAGTTTTTATTAGCCATCTTGAGTATTTCATAGCATAATGCATGCAATTTCGAAAACAAATGTTAGTCAGAATCTTACCTGCAGTGGAGCATAACATGCTCATATTATTCTGAGATGGAGGGGCACATTTTCTATCGAGCCATGTACTGCAATCTCATACAATGTCTTCAGTTGACTTCAGTGGCTTGACTGATTTCTCTGGTGCAATGATTCATGCTTTAGAACACCTGAACAACATTCATGTAGTCATTCACTGTTCACTAATTCAGCAATGCATTAGTTCTATCTTCATTCGATATTTTGATTAACATGCTTAAATTTCTCAACACTTCCTGCAACATATCGATTTTATGCAGCATTCCATCGAAGTGTTTTGCTTTGTGACATCAATGCGGTATAGTCATACAGACCTCTATGGGCATAGTGTGGTCTCATCTGTCAAATTTTGTGAGGACTAATCGGCCTCGTGACTTGTTATCACTTCCACACGCATGTCAGATACGCTAATTAGAGCCTATCTTTCGAGTGCAGCCGGGGCACAGAGTTCGGATTGATAGATATCTATGTCATCTTGAGCTGACATGAGACATTTCCAGCATGTATTCATAACGGATACAAATTCAAAGTAGTCATCTGTGAATGTGTCACACAGTGTTGTTATGCAGTATGCAAATCTAACTGTATGTAAGGATATGAAATGGAAAATTTTCTGGAAAATTTTCCGGTAATTTTTCCGGAAAAATTGCCGGGAAAATATAATATTTTTCCGGAAAAATATAATATTTTTCCACTTGTAATTTTTCCGTTCAATTTCTGTATTTTGATGAATCACTTCATTAGTAATTTGAAAAAGATAGAATAACAACATTTCGGTTTGTATCATACGACTGCATATGACAGCCATAGCTTCAAAGGAAGAGAAATATTTGCTATCATAATAGAGAGCATAATAATGTGTTTATCTGCAAAGTTTAACGAAACGGTTTTGCTTTAATTTCTTTAATAGTAGCCCTAAATTTTGTAAAATGTTGTAATGGTAAATTAACTATTTCAACTTTCATTATCATGAATCATTCTTATTAATTATAAGATTTATAACCGTATAAAAGCGTGAGCCGTCACGCTGTGTAGCCTACTATGAATCCTCAATGTTGTACTTCTCGAGAATGTCATCTGAAAATATAAACTCTCAGAACAAGGCCTAAACCTAAATATTGAATGAGAGCGTGCTGCATTATCAGGGTCGAATGAAATAGGCCTAAATACATGTTTAATAATAATTGCTTACTATATTTATTTTTTTGCAATGATAGCTGTTTGATGTATTTGAAACATATAGCTCTAACAGCTCTTTCGAAAATTGAATAACTAAAATAATAACTCTTTCGAACTATTGAAGCGATTGACTTCGTCTATGAAAAACGGATGAATCAGAGAATTAGGATCATTTCGTCTATTCATTTAACTAAAAATTCTCAATACGAGATGATGAAGCGCAATCTTAGGTTGCAAAATCAATTGCGCATTGGCATTTCTGATCCACGATGTTGCCGTGAAGTACGGATCCACCACAATGGTGGAATACTTTTTGTGGCCACAGAGTATTATAATACTATAGTGCTATAGCGCCAGTCGCTAAACAACTTCTCAGTCTTCCAGCATTTGTGGCTTGTGTAGAGAGATCCAACAAAGAATGTGGCATGCAAAAGACGAAAAAAAGAAATCGCCTCACAAGTGATCGCTCTGCAAAACTTACAAAAGTGAGTTACAATATCAAGGTGAGGCATTTTGCTAATAAACGTAAAGCTGATCAGAAGCAACACCAGGCCCTGACAGTTCCTGATCTTATTGAAGTCGGCACTGAACCAGCAATTGTGGATGCTGACGATACAACAAATAAGGAAGATGATGAAGAGCAAGTTGTTGAATTTGACCAAGATGTCGGAAGCTGCAGTGAAGAGGATGACAATGACAATGTGGAAAGGGTGGAAGAAACAATTGAAGTTGGTAATTGGGTCTGTGTAGAGTACATTATACAAAATCAACGCAGTCGCCGAGGAGTAGTACGGTTATATTACGGCTGCGTTCAATTTATTGAAGGTGACCAAATCACTGTTAAATTTCTAAAAAAGGTAAGAGACATATACATGTAAATATATATAAGTATGATAGCCTAGATTTAACACACAGTACTTTAGCTTTATCTAGTACAATCTGGACAAACTGGCATTATGAATATCCTACTGGCCATATAAAATTAAATTATCATCGTAATTGATTTGCCTTTAAATGATTATAACAATTTGAAGGCAAATCAATTCATTTACTATAATTTAATTTAAATTGGCTTACTGTGAATAGCTGTCTTTCATGAATGAACGTAGTAAACTCAGCTCATATTGTATCCGCATGTAGAATTAGGTACGTACAGACTTAGGAAAAATAACAGTGAATAAAATAGAAGATATTTTCAACAAACAATTCTTTAGGTCTACGAGATTGTTTATTCACTAAATAATATGATCTGATAATATGATAGATAGATAAATATGATAGATAGTATGATAAATAATATATGATATGTTTGAATGAAATACTCACAAAAATTATGTAATTATTATTCGTATAAATCCCAGAACATTTGTTAAATGTTCATATTATATCGTGATCTTTGATATTTGTTTCACTTTCAGATTCTCGTGAGTA
The DNA here is from genome assembly GCA_907163375.1 of Prostheceraeus crozeri. Classification (NCBI taxonomy): domain Eukaryota; kingdom Metazoa; phylum Platyhelminthes; order Polycladida; family Euryleptidae; genus Prostheceraeus; species Prostheceraeus crozeri. The sequence continues at coordinate 92,373 of CAJQUW010009447.1, read as the reverse complement.
GCTATCAATTTCCGGAAGTGGAGGAAATCGACATAGTAAACCGTGCTGTCTGCACACGCGTCAAGGAGCCGGAGCTGGCCTCTGGCTCTACCAGGAGGAGAACTATCTATGTATTCTGCGAGTTAGTGCGTGAATCCTTATTGGAAAAGGTAGCAAAAACGACATAACCTCAAGCACAGTGAAAGACTTCATATGGTATTGTTTTTCTTTATTGAAGATTTGTAAGAGTATATAATTTTGTTATCCAACTTTGTTAGCCTCCAATTGTTAGACTACTTTATTTTTTGTTTTAATCAAGAAATTGAGATTTTTGTAATTAGGTGATGTTTTCAAGTATCGGTAGATTATTTAGGCTTATTCATGTCCAAATCAAGGTCAAAATCATAGAATGCCTTGACATCCTTCTCCCTCATATAGGCCCAATATATCCATCTCTATTTCTTGTCGAGTAAATTTCACGATATATCCGTGTTTGTTTAATACTCCTAGTTGTGTCTTCCCGTATTTGTTTAATTTAAATTAAGCCTAATTTACCAATCTCTCAAATAAAAATTGCACATATGTTGCTGTAACATAATACTTGTTTCATTCAAAATGAGATACCGTATCATACCTAATCAACACTATATTGCAAATTTACCTAGATGGAATATTTTTCGTTGACAGGAAATTCTTTTATTTTTTCATATTTTTCCAATTTTCCCGGTAATTTTTCTGGAAAAATTACCGGAAAAATATAATTTATATTTTTCCGGTAATTTTTATATCTATAACTGTATGAACTCATCAGAAGGAAAGCTTTCAATAGGCCTATTCAATATTTAAATACATTGAATGTGCGCTGTACCGACATGAAACAGCATCTCTCATTAACGCTGCATCATCGTAGCAGTGAATTGTAGCTGAATTGTGGACGATTAGTCATGAAATGCCCAACGAGCAGTACAGAAAATTCTTGATAAGCTGGTGAGCAACTGGTCTTTTATAGTATGAGCCTTAGTGTCTTGTCTGAACCTGAAAGATAATTCATTCAGAACGATTGGAACAATTTCATAAATAACGCACGAACGTTCTGAAACATTATAGTAGTCCCTTCAGTATAATAAGTAATGGCAGTCCCTCTTTCGACGTTAGAGGGACTACTGTTGAATATTTGAAAAGTGATTAATATTTCATACTATTTTGGCATGGTATGGTGCAATTTTCATGGATAGAATCGCATTGCTTCATGATGAGAAATGAAGATTGTGTGTCAGAACGTACGTGCGTTATTTACGGAATTGCCCATTATCAATTTATGAAGATCGATGACATGTCCAACCATAAAGATGAAATCTCAAAATCACCTGTAGAATCGTTCATAGGCATGCTGGAATATCACTCTGCTCAGTATCGTTTGCAATGGATTATGATGATCAATCATGGAAAAATACAAACAAGAATCATAAGTCTGCAGTCATCTTGAGGCTGATTTACTTTCAATATTCAAATTTCTTCATTGATATGGATATTATTCTCTGGAGGGAAAGTAAACTGCATTCTCCTGAAATGCTTCAGGCCTAAAATTTTAGCTTGAGTCTAGCTATCTGGCTGACGTTAGGTGTACAAACCCTGATTAACCGGCGGTTTTGGGGAAATACTGTAAGGTGCTGATGCAGATGTAAACAAAATCAATTTGTCTAGTTTTCAGGGAAGGCAGCAGCATCCTCATAAGTTCATTCCTATTCCTTATAGAAGTTCGGAGGAGAGCCAAGTGAGATGATGTATTGTAGTTAAAAAAACTATCTTTGTCACAGAGAGTGACTAATGCAAGTGCACTATAAACAACAAATATTCGTTAAAATTACAGTATAATCCCGGGTTATATATATGATAAAAATGTCCGTTATATCTAATGTAGCTACGTTATATCAAGGGTAAGTCACTTTTCCATTTATAACTATTTAGGACTACTCTTATATCATCGCTTTTCACATTTTCTGAATAAAGCAAGTTATTTGGTGTTATGACTTTTGATAATTATGATTAGAAAATGCTTGTTGATATGATAGCATGCAAAAGTCAATTACAACTCACTTGCATCCAAAGTTACCAATAGAACTTGCTGGTGTTACTTTGCTTGCATGCTGCATTCAGAGTGGTTTGATGAAGGTAGTCATAAGAGCTTGTTTTTTTTAAGTGGTAAATTATGTAGGCCTACATGATTGTCTACGGCTGACTTTCCTATTGCGAAAATAAGTAGTTTCTCAGATCCCCCATGTTAACGCCAACCATGAGAGTCAAAAGTTGTTTGCTGTAGGCCTATTTCCCTCAATGACATGAATCATCGTTGTAAGTGAGGGGTTTACTTGGATGTAATTGAATAGAATATGGTAGTCTTATCAGCCTTAAACAAATCACATGGCTAATAGTCGGTCAGAATCGCTGGCGACACTTATACATCGAAATATTATTGAGAATATTTACAACTCTCAGGAATTGAGATAAACAGAAGTGAAATTGTCCGTTATTTTTTCATGGGAGTGAAATTTCTGTCCGTTTTATCCAATTGCTATAGTCGTGTTCGTTATAACCGGAGTCCTTTATTATTATTCAGATAGGATATTTTGCCGGGAATATTTTGTGTGTACGTTATAACCAAATGTACGTTATAGCGGGATTATACTGTAACAGCTAAAATTACTTTCACTGCAGTTTTTACACTCCGAACAGAAAATATCCGTAGAGACGCTCTATCTGATATTAGCGAATTTTAATTGATGTCATCAATCATCAAATTGTGACGTCATCATTTTTATGTTTCTTACGAATATTTTCTGTTAAGTTTATATATTATTAGAATCATTATTATTTTAAGTTTATATATATATATTACTGTAACTGCTGTTTTAGTTGTGAGCAGTTTACAGTGAGACCTACATCAGTAAAGTTGTACGGTGCAAACCTCCCGTATTTAGTAGATACAAATAATTCATCGCATTATTATTTATTCATAAAAGATGATTTGATAGGGATCGTAGTGCTTTTCACATTAATTTCGCTTTTATCATGGCTTGTATTAAGTTCTTGAAATGTGTTAATGATCCGATTGAAACAAGCTTAATGTAAAACGTATTATGCAGGCGTCACGGGGATGCTGCTTCTTCTACTGCTAACTGGTTAGTTTATATACTTCATCAGCGACATCATCAATGATCAAGCGTTGGATCGCAAGGCATCTGCACGCATACTTTCGGCCTGGATAGATTTTATTACGTTTTTTAAATTTTGGCACCTAACATTATAGGAGAGATCAGTCTTTATATGCGCCTCTTTTCAAAATGAAGTTTTAACCTAAATCACACTTGTCTACAGTTTGTTCAGAAAACAAAAACCAAGTTCATTGGAAAACAAACTGTAGACAAGTGTGATTTAGGTTCAAACTTCATTTTGAAACTGTCTTATGTAAGAACTAATGAATTGAGGTAAGAGGCGCATATAAAGACAAAAGTATAATCTCTACTTTAATGTTAGATGCCAAAATTTAAACAAACGTAATAAAATCTATCTAGGTCTAAAGTATGCGTGCAGATGCTTTGCGACATGACTGACGCATTGCTTGTTATTTTAGGTCTACAGAAGCTCTGATTAATTCATACATTGGTTAATCTCATTATAATTTTGCATGCTATTTATAATTGATGCTGCCATAGTAAATACTGCTTAATCTAATTTACAAATTTTGTTTCATTTGTGCTTTTATATATAATACATCATGTAATTCTTGCATGGATGCATCCTATACATATCCTTGCTTTTTACGATAGTATGAATCCAGCGTGAAATGTCAATGAAAAATAATTCTTTTTTCAGAGACAATAATTCTCACATTTCCGGATAAGATTGGGATATCAAACCAAGTAGGCCTATACATGGATTCTACGTGGAACTGCTTGCAAGTGTGAAGGCAATTACTGCACAAGGAATGGTTAAGTGTTACCGAACTGCTGTCAAACTTCTCAGGTACTGTTATTTTAGTCAACTATCCCAGGCAGTGTTACTGTGGTACGTGGCTATAATTTCATGAAGAATAAACCTATTATTTGACATGTTTGACTTTTCTCTTTAGGTAGGATCCGCCCTGTTGCTTGTAAAAACGGGCTTTCATTTAATCTCTAGCTAAAATACAGAGCACTGGAGATTAAATGAAAGTCCGTAAATCAAGCAGCAGGGCGGATTTTTTTTGGAACCTCCTTCGGGTACACGAGCTCGTTCCGGCTACGTGGCGGTAGGAACGACCCGTTTACCGGGCCGAGTTCGTGTTAACGAAGGCGTACCGGAGTCGGGCGATCTAACGGGGAAAGTTTTATCTTAGTTATATCAATTCAATGTTTTTAATAATATTTCAGGTATAACTTTGATGATAAAAATAGAATGTTTTTCAATATCATAAAAACATTTTTTGTTTGTCGGGACTTAGCTTTCTTTAATTATGACTGGTTAATGATACAAATAGAGTAAATGAAGCAAAGTTGTTGCTTCAATATTCAACACCACTTTGAAACCTTTTGTTTCATATGACTGGGGTCCAACCTGGACCCCTTGCGGACAGTGATTTTTGATATTGTCAATTCTAAGTGATAATTCAATACCAATATACTTTGTGAGGACTATGAGCAATTAGAATTACTGTGTGTTAGCAAGAAGTCATAGACTGTCGGATGTATAGAATAATAATAATAATAATTCTGTATTTGTGAATACAACAAGCGGTATTACAAAGAAATATACACAGGAACAAAATCACGATATGATGGAAAATTTGACAAACGAATTGTTGTAAAGAGCCATTCTTCTGTGGAAGGGACGTAGAGCTCTTGTACGTCTTATATTGCAGTTATTCTGGCGAATTTCAAAAAACTCAGCCAAAGGATGCACATTTGCATTCGTGGCTATCTTTTGTATAAGTTTTTCACAAATCTTATTGAGTAAATCTTCAAGGCTGGTCTTGTCAGTTACGTCAGCCCAACGTCTAGCAAGGACATGTAATCGTTCAAGCTTTCTGAATTTCCCTTTGCTGATGTCGCACATGACTGGCCAACAAAAAGCCATATGACAGAAGACAAAAGCCATGTATGCCTGCCAAATAGCCGGACCACGATTACCGTTCAACATTAAACGTTTTACAAACGACATAGCACGGCAACAGCGATTATACAAGCTATCAAACTGCACACTCCAACTCAAATCACTGGAGAAAAGTACACCTAAAATTTTCAAATGCTCAACATTCTCAGCACTATTATCAATAAAAATGGGCAAACATGGCGGACAAGAATTCTTGCGTGACATAGTAAGACATTTCGTCTTATCAACATTTACAACAAGTTTTTTCTTTTCGACCCAATAACAAAAACTATCGATGGAGAGTTGAAAATTGTCAACAACATTCACATTACCGAGATGGATTAGGGTGACATCATCGGCATAGGAGATTTTCAATGACGCAAGTCGGACAATTTGACGCAGAAAACCATTTTTACCAACTGAATTCGTCACTTCAGATACGTGACATGACGCAAGTCGGTCTTTATGACGCAAATGGTATATTAGACGCAAGAAGTATATTTGACTCAAGCTGACGTAAATGAAAATTGAAGTCAGACTTTTTGACGCAGTTCGTATATTTGACTCAAAATCATGAAATAAATTCTGAAAACTTCCTGACGCGTCCGAACAATTTGACGCATTTGGTATATTTGACTCAAAAACGATCGATAATGCAATGCGGTATATTAATATCTAAATATGCGGTCAGAAATTCTCTCAACAATTTTATGTATGGAATAAAGCGCTTATCTCAAAAGAACAAGTTAACATGGAATCAAATAGGCCTATATCAAATGATGCCCAAGATTTACAATCTTAGTTCAGACAGCGGTTCATGGTAAATTTTGCACAACAGAAATATGGCGATCATGCTTTCTTCCAATTCAATGTTATCCACTGTTAGAATTATTTGTCAGGATAATTTGCTTTAAGTTTCAATGATCATCACACTACAAATGAGCTAATCGCAGGAGTAATTTTCTGTCATCTGGAACATTCATCGTAATCGAAATATAATTTGCAGAATGTTCGAATCGATTAATTAGAAAACTGCCATCTCATGTCAAGTAATGAGACCGAAAAGCTGACACTCTGTTTATCAGGAGGGCAACGACATGGCCTGAATAGTAGGCCTTGCCTACTCTTTGGCTTATTCACGGGATCGTCAAGTAGGCAAGTCATTCCTTGAAAATGCATGAAACTGAAGGACTTGTGGAATTGAAACTGAGAAATTGTTTAGGTCTAATTTTTGGAATATGAATTTCGCAAGGAAGTGGAGAGGAGCACAGTATGGAAGTTACAATATCCGAAAGCAATGGACCTATTGTCAATAAGATCTTTGTAAAGGGATGAAACAGCAGAGCATTTACAGGCCTCACACCAAGTGAGCAAAAATTAGAGGAAAAACTTGACAACAATAATAAATATGAACAGGACAAAGAACAAGAATAGAAGGATATCAGCAGATGTCACTTCCCTTTCAGGCTATGGTTTTCAATGATTTTTGTTATTTTCTTGATATTGTTATTTATGAATTGAAGCCAAAATAGGGTACCAAAATTCACTCTAGGCATTCGATAGGTCTCTGAGGTTCTTAAAGATATTTTTATATGCTGGGATTAGAAAATGAGAAAATCTAAAAAAACAAGAAATCGCAGTGGGCAGCAATGGCATGAATACACGTGTAGACATACGATAATTAGACTTCTAAAATATCTGTCACATGCATGTGCAGATATCATCATTACGAGAAAACATTACTGTCTACTTTCGTCTACATTGTACCATAACTCACAATGATGATGCTGAAGCACTGCATGTCGCCTTCTTTAAATCGCACCCCTCCGAGCAAACGGATACCCGATCAGCATCTTATAGTTTCTGCGGAAATCCACGGATCTTCACGGCTGAACGGATGCACACCATTATTTCTACGTCAGGAGCCGCTTGGATATCTAGTTTATCTCCGCGGATAACAAATTTTTATCCCAAGGAGATCCGTATCTTATAAGCGGATATGTTTGATATCCAACCGATATCTGGTTCGTTGTTTTTGACGGATATCCGTGCTATCGGCTGTGCATTCTGGTTATCCGCCTGGCATCCTTTTGTTAACAATGGATATGTAGCAATCGCGACTTCGATGTCAGTTTGCTATTAAATCAAAAAAGTTATCAGTTAGCCAAGCTGCTGTATTATTATCCAATCTTACAAATTTTCACCGATATGACGGCCTGTTCACGTAAAAAGGATTTTCAAATTACATCTTACATATAAATCAAAATGTCAATGTCTGATAAGTTGAACATTCATCTTTGTTATTGAGGCTTGGTTTCATAGATTTTATTAATATGGCCTCTCTGAAACGTAGGTTAATGCTGTTTGTATCAAACGCTATCATTTTGACTGTAAACGGGAAAGCTATGATAGGAGAGCAACTTAGGTGATGTTTGAGTACACTTGAGTCTTTGTTTGTGGCATGTTCTTTAATGCGTGTATGGAGTGAACGGACTGTACTCCCCATATGATTACTTTTACACGTTTTGCATGTTATGTCATACACTACCATAGCTCTCAAACAGATGTTGCTGTCAGCAATAACGCACTGATTCAATTTACATTTATGTTTGGAATGTGATTTTCTATTTACGAATGGCTTTGAGAAAATCACAAGCCCCAAACATATAACTGCATGAAAGCTGCAAAACACAGGCATGTACTAACAACAAATGGTAGAAGTATAATTGGAAATCCGGATTTTGAGCAGTTGAAGATTACCCAAACTGCATGTACAACACTTTATCTGGAAGAACCAAGAACTACAGAAGAAAGAGAATCAGGATATAAAGACATCAACGAAAAAGATATGAAACTGATCAATACATATTTCAACCGAAGTGATCCAGTCAGACTGCAACGAGAAGTTATATTCAAGATTATTTGGCACTTCGGATTTCGCGGACGAGAATGGCTAAGAGGTCTCGACAAAAATTCCGTCATATTCTCAATTTGTCCTACATCTGGTTTGCAGTATGTTGACCTAAAAAAACCCAGTTGTCAAAATGTACTAATTACAAAAAACCTAGCGAAAGAAAATGCATTGTCATGTTTGAAAAGCCTGAAGATGAGCAGTGTCCATTCAAATTGATGAAAAAATACATTGATATGAGACCAGCAACAGTTATATGCCTGTTTCCAAAACCACTGAAGAATTTCTTACCAGGACTATGGTATTCCGATAAAATGGTTGTCGGGAAGAATACTCTAGATGATGTGATGAAAAACATCTCGAAAGATGCTTCGCTATCAATGAAATATACTAATCATTGTATACGATCTTCTGTTGTTACGTCGTTGTCCGACGTAGGGGTTCCACCGCAAGACATTCAGATTGTGACGGGACATGAGAAGTTAGAGACTATTGACCATTATACCAAGAAAATCAATGTTTCAAAGCGAATACGCTTATCACATACCCTTACAGTGTGTTTGGATAATAATCGTGAAGAAAAAGAGAATCTAATGCAAATTCAACGTAGCAAAGTGCGTCAAGGTAACAAAATTAAAAAAACAAAACAAAACAAGCTAATGACTAGTTAATTTTCAATAGGTACAAAATATGATTGAAAAGAAAATTTTTATATCCTAAAATGTCTAAAAATTTTAAAAAATGCTTACTAGAAGGACAAACAACGCTTCTCCTCTCCTCATATGTAATGAATTGGCGAGTAAGTCGTTCTGTTCAAAATTATGTTTATCACTTATATATTGAAAAGATCCTATTTAACAGTCTGCCCATTCAGATGATAAGAGGACAGGTCTGTTTCCAATCAAAATACCAGATCTAGCTAACACAGCGGGATTACGCTATCTAAAATCTACCAGGTGTGTAAGAGAATTAATGTTAGTTCCTTAAGCTAAAACGTGAAATAAAATTCTACAAAATATGCATACAAATTATTTGACTATTTTTAATGAGGTCATCAACAGGAACTTGGTCAGGACGATCGCGTTTCGACCGCTTCATCCTGGACGCTCAAACCCGACCAAGCGCGGTCCTGTACATTTAAGATGCACAGCCTCAAAAGTTATATTTATAATAGGGAAAGATTAGCATCTATCAACAAAAAAAAATAGAGTCACTATTGACTGAAATGTACCTCAGGCATTTGAAAGAAGGACAGAGTCCAGCCAATAGAGGTCAAGGAATATTGATGTCGAAATTGCGAACAATGCAGAAATAGAAGTGAAAAGGAAAAATCCCGTAGCTGTTTTGGAAAAGGATGGTATGAAACTTTCGTTTTTTATGTAAGAATGTTAGACTTTTCTATTCATTGTTATAAAGCGTTATATGACTTGTGGATGTCTATTGCAGGCGGGCATAATGCCCGCCTTTTTGTAATGCATTGAATTGCCAATGAAATTTCTTTGTATTAAACGGGAACTGCTCCATTTAATTTGGTTTTAATAGGCATCTTGCCCTGAATAGCTCGATTGAATGACTGAAATCAATGATGATTTTCTACAGAGCCCATGCAGCTCAGAACATTAAAGCATGTCAAGCTTGAGATATCTACTAATCATAACTGCGAAACATAGGAATCTCCTCAATGCCATTTTCAATGGGAACGAGAAGATGGATGGTGAAATGCTCCTACCTCAATGGTATCACATAGCAAATTAGACGGCCTTAATCATGCAATTAAGGCCGTCTAATTTGGAATTGGAGCTATCAAACAACTTTCATAGAAAAATGACATGTGAAATATCGGCGGACAACCCTACTTAGTAACAATGAAATCGATGACACACCACCCGACTGTAATGGAATGGCAAAAAGAATGTTTAGGCTCACATAACAGGGTCCAGTAGTTGAAATGATTCCGAGTTTTATTTAAATAAACCTTCTTCAGAGAATTGTCGTCAGGCATGCACTTCTACTCTTCTATCATAAAATTGTCAATTCGAAGATGAAGCAAAACAAAAATTCCTTATAACGTTATAAATGTTTCTGGTAATTTCTGCAAAAGATTTTGACCAATTATTGTAAAGGTAGGATTCTTTAACCCACTGCGTAAATAACTATGCTTGTCCCTCCAGACGCTCTACTGACTTTCTGTTGATTGTTTTTAGCTTTTTTGCCCCTTAAGAAGCGTGAATACGCGAAACGTCGGTCCTGTAAGCCTACATAGTTTTTATTACAATTTTATAGCCAATAAATTCTTTAAGAAGATACCTCAACCTACTTTTGGCTCATGAAGAATCGTCTGTTTGCGACAATCGTATTCATCAAATAGTGTGAATTCCAAAAACAATAATTAGTATTATAATATAGTATTTTTTAAAGTACTTTATTATAGTAGTTCTATATTAGTATTACAGTATCATAGAATATTGATAATAGCATTACGTTATCCAAATGTTGCCATTAGTTCTGGCCTCCCCGGCCAAAATGCAAATTTTTACATGTAGCCATATACATGTCCTATACATGTAGTCTACCAACTACGTTCAACTATAGAATACTGCAGGTACTATAGTACTGTCCCAAATCGGAATTCCCAGCTAACACACATGTAAATACTACTTGATGCACCACACTATCCGGAAGAAGGATTCTTCAGATGACCTCACCGATATGCCCTCAAGCACAGTCTATTAATCAGGACTTTCGACTTTGATGCTCAGAAAAATTGATGAGCCAGTCGCTGCAGTGTCGATTTTATCCTTCTAGATGAATTTTGATAACTATGAAGCAATGGGAAAAATTCTCCTAACAAATTATACTTTGGTGTAAATAACGAATCCTTTTTAAGAGATGAAAGAAGAAATAGAGACGGGCTGATGATACCGCAGTACATGAAAAAGTACATGCATAGGCTATACCCTCATTCAGTCTAAAATTCAAACCGCAAGCCATATCCATTATTATAGCAATGACATGAGATAAGTCATTGCTCAAAATGATGTATCTTTCAATACAACCGAATTTCAATTTCGACCTAAAGTCTGAGTGCTTTATTGTCTTAGAGTATGATAATAAAGCACTCTATTTGATTTAAAGCATATTTACCATTTGAAAGCAGTGCTATATTCTCTCTTAGAAAATATAACACCAGTGAGGAAAATAAAGTTCAGTTATCCTAGATCCACATTTGTCTCAAGTTAGATGATGTACATCTGTTCTTGCATTTAAATTCCAATGAACAGACAGGCGAAACATGCCCATACACGCTTTCCAAAAGTTATATGTAATTGAAGCAACTGCAAAAACGTGAATTGTGGTAAACGCCATTAAAGAAATGACACTATTTTATAGCATGCAGCTACTTTGATTTAGGGGGCTGGAAATAGACTTTCAATTAACATATTGTTTCATAGGCTTTAGAATGATAAGGTGGACCGGGGTAAACTGTTAACAAAGTGACCTTGTAGAGAAGAATGTCGAATAAAAGCACTTTAATTGACAAAGATGTCTCCTAGCTTTGTTAAAGTATAGGCCTTAATATTCAATTCATAGCACTATTTGTAAACTGCAGATAGAATCTATGTTTTTCGTAATGAGTAGTTCGGCATTTTTTTACTTTTTTGCCCACGTTATTACTGTATGCACATCAATTCATCATCTCAAACTAAAGGGTCATTTTCACAGTTTTCTGCTTGAGGCTCATGTGTGCTCTTAAGATTGCAGGTTTGTCAATTTTTCATGATTTTTATTGATTTCAGCTGTATAGAATTTTGCTATGGGAATGCTATTGTGCAAAATTCGCAAGTGTGACGCGGAAAAATTCTTTCCCTGAGGAAGCGTTTTTTCAAGGTGATAAATAAGTGGTGATTGGATTCGCGCACGAGTCGACACTGAGAATTAGGCCTAGCTTAAAATGTCACACTTGTCACTACAGAACATTTAAGAAATCGTATGAGACTTACAGGGCAGTTTTACTACCCGTTTGTTTATTTTCTGCACCCAGAAACTATACAAATATTTTTATATTTTGTAGACCATTGAATATTGATACTTTGCGAACTTCTGCCAAATTATGGTTACATTATTGTGTATAAGGTGACCATTTGATCAAGATGAATAATTCTAGGATTTGTATGGCAACCTGCCCTGAGCATGTTGACGCAGTTTTCATTTTCTGTTTTTACTGCATTTGTGCAAAATTTCTTCATGTCGCTAAGTGATGACTAAAAATTGCTGAGAGTTATTTGCCGAATCTGTCTAGTGCTCTATCATCCGTGTCTAACATATAAGCTTATTGGAAAAAAAATAATTTCTCGATTTAATATGATGCATTTATGCAAGACAGGCGGTCACCCTACTATATAGTCAGGGAATTCGTCACCTTGAAATCTACCCACTTCAATTAGATTATGGTAGCCTATTTATTGACTATCTTGAATAACAAATTCTAAGGGGACCTCGTCAACCAGTCCCTCTGATTCTACCAGGCCATATTTGCATGCAAGCCTAAACTAGATGAAGAGGTAGAAACGTCCTGTAACTTACTCTGTGATGGTTGATCGCAATTATGAATACATGAGTCTCCCCTCCAACTTATTATGCAATCGTGAGTCAAATATTCAATATGCGTCAAAACGTCTGACTTGAGTCTAATAGTCCAACGTGTCAGAATACCGTCGTGAGTCAAAAAGTATGACTTGCGTCAGTAAGAACGAAAATCTGGAGTCTCCGAAACCGAAACCGGCGGAAAGTATTGAAAGCATGTATTGAATACATCTCAGCAAAACTCACCTGTACACCAAATTTGGTGAGATGCGAGCGTGCGGAACAAAGTCCATCTGCGTCAAAAAGTCTGACTGCGTCAAAATGTTCAACTTGGCGTCATTATGTCTGACTTGCGTCATCTACTGACTATATGGCGATTATCTTAGTGTCGTGGAGGTGCGGAAGATCATCAAGTAAAATAACGAAAAGAAGAGGCCCGAGGATGGATAAGGCATTGGATATTTTCAATTGCTTCGAAAACTAGTATCAGAAGGCTAAGCAATAATTGAAGTAAACTCCGCTGATGATTTCTTCTCGCTCACCGTGTCGGGGTGAGTTTTATGTAAACATGTTCATGAATTAAATTGACTACATACAGTGATGATCATAAAAAGTGGACTACCTAAATTTGTCTCACTTTAATGAAGTTCTGTCAGTACATATTTGGCAGATAAATAAAATGAAGGTTGAAATAAGATTTTTATTATTGTTCAGTGGCCTGTAGAGCCATTTGTCCTTTAATAGGGCCAGTGGTAAGTTAACTGGTATTTACATATATTTCGCAACCTCACCCGAAAGTTCAATCACTTAACCCATTAACGACCAACTACGTAAAATGATCTCAAACCTGCTTGCATTACATTGCCTTGATCCAAAAGCAAACGGAATGACATTGAAAAAGATATCACATCACTGCAGAAAAATATATTGATTTTTTGTAAATGTTCCCGTGGCGGGAACATGGGCGGCAGAGAGTCTGTCTATGAAAATTGCGATATTTTTTCATAACATGCAACTATGAAATATCTGCTCATGATATGATGACATGTTTGATTGACTATACTTCAACTATGATAAAAAGTGTCAAATTCATGAGATCTGCTAGAATGAAAACTCAGAATCAATCATAGAAACCTGTACTATCAGTTTGAAATTCAAATGTTATACCAAGTCTGTAAACTGCTTTATGCGTGTAGGTGATCTCAAGCGCGCCCACTAGCGAAATACAAGACGACATAGCATATATAACTAAAGTCAGTATCGATGGAACACTTCAAAACACTCATCATGCAAATTTACTCGGCACTTTGCACAACATCTTCTAGAGTTCGTTTTGCAGACTTTGCATCTACCCTGCTTTTGTGCGGGAGTTTGATAATGCTTCACATCATCAAATCGAACCTCTGAAGGAACATTGCAAATTGCAGCAGAGGAATATGATCGCTTTCGACTGGTTTTATATTTCAGAAGGATGGAGCTCACGACTTCACGTCGGAAGTCCAGCAAACTTAGTTGAGCACTGTCACATGACTTATTGATGCGATAAAGAATCCAAGAGTTTTGTAAGGCCACATCCAGCATCCATGCGAATGGAGCCCACCACCATTTCTTCATGCGAATTCCGATTCTATACTTTGCAACATTTTGGTCCATTCTATCGACGTATCCCATGCACTGGTTGTAGCAATGGAATTGGTTTGGCTGCAACACTTGAATATACTTTCGCTCAATTTTGCTCCATCTTTGTACATTTCTTGTTGGTTTGGATGAAAGACAGTTGGAGGCAATGTAGACAGCTCGGCTGTCATTCCAACCTACAACTGTTATAGTTGTCGAATCCTGTTCTGCAGTCACCTGTTCCACATGTCCTCGTTCTTTTTTCTCAAGATCTTTGTTACCCATGATATCACACTTGCTCAATTTTTTCTTATTGATTACACCAGTTGCACTAATGCCCCTTGTTCCGAGATAGGAAAGCAACCGGAATGAAGTAAAATAGTTATCCATGTATACGTGGTAGCTTTGACCTGGAGATAAGCGCTCCATTAGATTCAAAACAACGTGCTCACCTAGTCCCCATGTTGTTGTTGTCGAGATATGCCGCCCTGTTTTAGCCCCTTGGTAGGGTTCGAATTGAATCACATACCCGTAGGCCTCTGCAAGTACCCAAACTTTATAACCTACCCTGATAGGCTTGTTGTTGATTCTTTGTTTACTTCCATGGGAGCCATAGTAAGGAATCATGGATTCATCCACGCTTTTTGTTTCACAATTTGAAGAATACTTCAAGAACTTCTCATTGAGGTTTGTGATGAGAGGACGCAGCTTTGAAAATTTGTCACTTTTGTCTAAATTCGAGTTATCACATAAATGCAAATTTCGTAGAATTCTTTCGAACTCATTACGTAGCATAGTGTTCGACATGGCAGCAACAAAGAGATCCGGAGACAGACTCCAATACAATCGACGATCTGGCAATCTGTGGTATCCACTCATCAAATGCATTGCCAAAAATAAGCGAAATCTTTCCTTTGTGATGCCAAACTCTGTGTCACTTTTCTCTCTTCGTGCGTATAACGTTGTAAAGTCAACAATGTCTGAGATCAACATATCATCAAAGAACAATTCGAGCAGAGAGAGAGGTGTCCCAATTTCCTATAAGTGGTCCACTTCAGGTGTGCTCTGTGAATTCCTTGATTTGATGTCACAATTAGTCCATCTCAAATCAGTCAGTAGTGGAGGCTTTTCATCACTCAAACGTCGACTATGAATGCTGTCGTCTTGGATGGAGTTAGTCTGCAAGGCATCGCCCAAGGACTCACTTTGTGAATCATCATCCATGGTATCAGATATTCGATCACCGTAATTTATTCAAACGTCAGCCTCGGCCAATAGCTGATTGCCGCTCAATCGATTGATGTCAAAATCGTCCTCATCTGCACTGTCTTCCTCTGAACAATCTCCATCTCCAGGTGGCTGTATTGCAATGTCTGCACTCACAAAAGACTCGTCATCTTCTAGCATTGCAACAACTTCATCCAACTTCAATTTCTTCATCATAATGAGATTCGCTGAACTATTCTCAAGCAGAAGAGAAAATGACTTTGTAGAGCACACTGATTCAAAATAGCAACTGTCACCGCACACTATGGTAGAGAAAGACTGTGAACTCGTGAGAAGACTGGAATGCAGAAAATATCTAGGTTGTGAACAGTACAATGAGGTTGCTAACAATGTCATAGTCTGCCTGAGAATTTGGGGATTGTCCTACGACCCAATTATTGATGCAAGCTGAAGGCACAGTTAAGGGTCATAGAGATTTGTGTATTTCATTTACACTGTTTCGCCGTTTCTTCGGCGGAAATAGCTTTGATTTATCACACTCAAAATAAACAGGCATGCACGTGTACACTTACAACCACTTTCTGCAGCATGTAACTCACAGAAACATCAAATTTACGGTCAATCTTCGCGGAAATTTCACTCAAGTAGCCGCACGTGCAAGATAAAATTACTTGTAGAGCATCAATCAAAAGAGCCGACCAACTATAGTGCACAAGCCCCCTGACGACCATGTTCCCGTTGTGGGAACATTTTTCAAACAACTGGGAATCGAAGCAGATAATCAATTTTTCAAAAGATATGTCATCAATGGGTGGAGCATGTCAGGAGCTCACGACTTATCGGTCTGATGTGATTTGTTGGTCCAAATTTCGATTATGAAGGCATTTGATCAGCACCATCGATAATTTTGAAATGATTTTCCAAAAAAATGGATTTCTCCTTCTCCATGACGCAACTTGTTGACTATATCACCATGAAACTGTCCGCCGCCATATGCTTTTTGGATCATTGTTGTATATCTTTAGCGCCCAACTCCTTCCTATTGTGTTCTTCAATGCTCAAAATCATGTCTTAAAAGAATGTTCCCGCAGCGGGAACATGGTCGCTAATGGGTTAATCGAATACGGAAAGGCATTTGCTTTCGATCAGGCGATTGATCACATCTTGATCTAAATTCTCCCTATCTTGCCTTAACAATTTAATCTACATGTACAAGTCGAGAAAGACCATCTCCGGGAAGAATTAATAGACTCACCCCTCATTTCAGTAATTGTCTTTTTTGCAAAACCTTTACAAGTCCATCGAAATCATGTTGTCCCTTTGGAGTTCAATTCGACCATTCATCCATATCGCACCGCAAATATGCAATATTTTACCTCCTTGATTCAGGCAATGTCAAATGATCATGAATTGTATCACCTGACTTCATCCTAACTCTCAAACGGCCATTGTGACCTCGGAGACATGGAGACGCTTCATCAATCCAAACAACTTGATTCCACTGAGAAGGCCAGTGGCAATGCTTATCGCCCCCTTTAGCTTCTAACTCTTATAGTTGGTCGTCAATTCGATCCCTAACGGTCTCTTATGGCTTATGAAGTGCTCACTTTTCAGGCGACGTCTCACTGTTATGACAGAAACCGTCGGCTTCTCATGTGAACACCACAACTGGCCGAAGACAAAGCGGGATCGTTTCTTACCAAGCGAATGACCATCCGAGCTGTTCGAAAGTTTGTCTTTCCTTCCCGATCGGATCCAACTTTTCCAGGAAGGGAGAAAAATTAGTTTTCCCCTTTGGATGGTGGTCTTTGGGACAATATGTACTTTTCGGCAAACCGGCCGTTCGGACTGTCCTTCTGATAAAAGAGTTAGAAACCTTGCTCTTCAAAAACACTTTCGCAAACTTCGACTCAGTCATCATGAATTCAAAACCGAATAGAAACTTTGCTTACAGCTTATATGGGTCAATCAACACTTTGATTTGGATGTGTAGCCTATAGCAGACGTCTCTAGACACCACAGATATTGAAAGCGTGAAAATGACCTCGTTAGCGCCAAAGATGCAAACAACTTTTCTATAATAGACAGAAAAACAAATTTTGCGATGAATCTGAGACATCATAACTTCTCTGAAAGTAAACCAATTTCGAGGAACAATGCATCAAAAGAATGCTCAGAGAAAGCCCTTTCACCTCGTGTTTGATTCATTGAGTTATGCTCACATATGTTTTCACATTGAAAATTCTAAGTGACGATTTTTACATTTTGACCTCTGTCCACCTTATACAATGACGGATACACATGTATAGTGGCTCATTGAAAAGCTGAGAACACAAGCTCTCGAATGGCGTGTGGCTTGTCAATGTAAAAGGAAATTGAAAGGCAGGAGAATCGATTGAAGTTTGGTATATTTTAGGTGGTACGTTTTTTATGATCAACTCTGTAAATTATGATGCTTCAATTCTTTTGATTAGGCGAGGTATTCGAAATCATCAATTACTTTCGAGTCTACGGAACTTCTACTCATTTAACATTTTCTCCGGCGTTGCCACTGTGTATCAGAAGACATAGATTTCTGCTTAGATGTCTATGCTCCTTATAATGACACGAAATACTTTCATACCCTGACGTGCTGTGCGCTATGAATTTCATTTTGAATTTGAAATTTTCATTGATAATCAAAATCTGGCAGTTTGATAAAAATTTGGCAGTTCACCTGCGTGTTTTCACTGTGAATGCACTTTGTGAAAGGTTTGTTTGTGAAGTTGAGGCTGTGATGGAAAATGATCAAATTTGAAGAACAGAAGAAGTCTTTTCTCATCAATTTACGTGATGGACAATTGAATGGAAAGAAATGAACGGAAAGTAAATGGAAAATAATTTCTTCATCTTTTCATTCAGGAATATTCTCGAAGGTCATTTTATTTGCAAATTAAAAACGAAAAGAAACCAAAAGTGATTTTTATTTCAAATTCATCAGAAAATGTGAAAATGAAATGAATTTGAAGTCATTGAGTTCTCATCGATGATCGATGTGGAGGACCGAACAGCGATTTTCAGGAATTATATAGACTTCGTTGTCGTCTTCAAAGAATTCCTTTTTGTGATCCTTCGAATTCTTCTCCTGTCCCTCTGCGGTTGTGTAGATGAAGCCCTTCTCCGCCACATTGAACAGTTTTTCTCCATCTCTGGAGACCGCTGTCCATCGATACATCGTCCACTGCTGCGGAGGTTTCTTCATCTTTTCTTGGAGAACATTCCGCAGTTCTCCGACAGTTGGCGGTCTGCGGAGGTGGAGGACGTGGAATCCCCGTTCCAATGTACGCGTCCTGTCCCACAGATAGAACTGAACTGCAAAGAAGAGAAAATGAATGAATTTGACGCCAAGAATTTGTTTGGAATATTTCAGTTGAAGGTTCTATTCATGGAAACATTAGAAGAAAAAAGTTTTTTAATTTTCACGAAGTTGTCTGAATTTGACAACATTTTTATAAAATTCTCAAAAATAAAATTCAATTATAAAATAACAAGCGATGTTTTGGAAAGATTTGAAACAAATTTGATATTTTATATTTATTTCAAGCAACAATTAATTTCAGCCATTCTCCGCAGCTGTCGTCAGATTAGGAAAATGAAATGACAGAAGTCTTTAAAATATCAAAAACAATTAAAAATAATTTGATAAAAATTCATTTCGTTGATGTTCCTTTCCCATGAAGGACGACTCTGTATAGAATGTTTTTTAAACACGAACTAAGTTTAGAAATTCAATCTAGAAAGGCAATGTGAAGAAGTTTGCAAATTGAAGGTTTTGATCAACAGTTCAATTATCGGCGTTTTGGAAATTTGATATTTGCAGATCTCTCGTCCTAACTAGATAATTTGCTCCTATCGTCCCGTATTAAGAAAATCTTTAAAATGCATTAGAATACAATATCAATAATATCAGTCTATTTAACGAAGTTACTTATAAATTCCTATCAATGAATAGTAGACTCAAGAGGTTCATTTTCGGAGATTCAAAATTCATTTAATTGAAAATCTTGATAATTACTCTTTTCGCAAAAAATTCAAGCGGAACAAAAGTTTTTCAATTAGTGCTAAATTATGTTCTGTTCATCAATTTCCTTATTTCCTTTTAAGCTGTCGGAGGGACTCCAAATTTCCTTGATGTATGACTATGATGGCCATTGACCATCCGAAAGGGTTCCCTTTAATCTAGTTGATTTTGCTTATGCCGAATTATTCCGCAAAATTCAAAAAAATCTCTGCATAGAATTCGGCTGTGTAGACACTCAAGGAGCTGAAGATACTAAAGAGGTTCATTTTCATTATGCTGCTTGCTTCAGTGTATAAGATATGAAATAAGTATGCTGCCGGTACTTTCAGATATATATTAAAACATATTGACTGATTATACGTAATCATCAATCAAACAATGAAATCTAGATAAGATCGTCGCTATCGTTTGTTCTCGACAACATAAAGTAACAACTTCTCAGTGTCCTTTCATTAAGACCGCAGGAACTCTGTTTCTTGTGTTGTTCTGTCTGACCCTTATTTGACTAATGAAGATCTAAAGAATCTCACGGGAACGGTGGTATTCCGTGGTCAACATTGCCTGATAGCGAATTTGTTAATTAGATTTTCAGTTTTCAACTCACTAGGAACCACGGCTAGGAGTGGAGGAGGCGGAGGAGAATATTGAGTCGCAGAGTCTTTCTTCGGAATATCTGTAAAAACGAAAGCAATTCTGTCCATCCTTTGAATAAGAGTTTTGTTGCATCAAATTATTGATTATAAGAAATTCATTCATGCAGTAATGATACAGGATGTATTTCAAGTAGAGAACAATTGATTGGTCAATTTCAACTCCAAGATTTCCCAACCCGACCAACAGCATTTTGCTCGCTGATCAGATTTTTGTGGAAGCAAAGATGCTCTCATCGTACGTAACATTTCCGCTTGACAGTACGTAGGAAATCAGGCAACACCTGAAAACAACATCCAAGACCAGGGGTGGACAATCTGTGTTCCGCTGGATATAATTTGGTTTTTCATTAATCAATTTTTCGTGGCATCAAATCGCATAAGTAGATCATAGAATCCCATTTCCGAGTTCCGAGACACCTACTGATAGGATGATAATGAAATATTGCATGCAAAGCCGTGTCCTTTGCTCAATGAACATTATTATAGAGGAAGGAATCTTGTGTTCGACGGTCGAAAGCCTTACATGCTAGTGTTCACACAACGATAATTGAGGATCTTCTTTAATCTAACCTTGTCATACATCTCATCTTAGACAAAGTTATTCGCGAAATTCAAAATAGAAAACATGCACTTTTGAGGAAGTCAAGAATGATCAATTGTGGTGTCGCGGATCAAATAGTGATTGACAATGATCTGCGATTGATACTTGCAAAGTTAGATTTTGGTTCAATCTTGGGATGCTCAAAATCCTTGACGTGTGGACTGAAGACATTGGGATACACCTCAAGATTGAAATAATGACCATGTCAGATTGCACATGTATAGGTTAAAGCTGAAGGCTGATCGAATGCATTAAAGCAAGAAAGAATGGTATCATCGCACCTCAGCTTCTGGAATTGATGTCAGTTTTTGTCATGACTTTAATTAACCCATAATTTTTGTAATTGTCGTTCTGATAGGAAATTTTTGATTCCATAACAAAGTGTATTTAAATTGTTGTTCGTCAATGTTCTTCTAGCTGCTGCCATCTAACTTTTCAACAAAAAATAATTTCTTGTAGGAATGTGCCGACATGTGCAATTTTGCCGATAACCGATGCCAATAATTTATCGGCAAAAATCAAATATCGGTGGATATATCGACAATGGTTCATATGACATATTGATATATGAATGTGTTATAACAATAATGTGTGCACAGTATTCGTACATGTAACCTATCCACCTTTCACACATTTTATCACATGTTTTAATATTTCACGTGCTGACTGTAAAATTAGTCCCAACTTGAATATTCTGAACCAAAAGATAACAATTAATGTAATTCTTTGTGTACTGAAATAATTCATTGATTTCACCCATGCCATGTTTTATTGAGGACTTGAAGGTCAGAATTGAACCACTTTGTAATATGTTCTGCTGGTTGCGGTCCAGTTAAGCATTTTCCAATGAAAGAATCGCGTTGGTAGTGTCATGAGGGTCATTAACTGCTATAGCCAAAAAAGCCCGATTCCTAAATTCCACAAAAATACTGAATGATACCTTGCAGGTCCATAATACTTGGCCTTCAACTGTAGGTGAGTCAGAGAATATGTTAAGATTGTTAGATAATAAGCTGATCACCTTCTACCAAGTTAATTAATAGAGACATGATATCAGCAATGGTGGCTCAGACGTGTGTGAAGTTAGCCGTACCAATATCCGTACCACATTGAAAATCGCGTGTGCCACTCTCGAAAACAGCATTGACACATAATTTTAGAGTGTGCCAGCTTGTGCCACCACTCATTTTTCAAAATAATGCAGCAGTTTGCGATAAATCGTCCATCAAAAGTTCGAGGTGGTACGGCTGTGAAGTTAGCCGGACCAAATTACAGAAAAAATCTTAAATCGCATCTTTATGAATTTTTAACCACATGGAGATCTAAAAAAACATGTCTAAAGCATGTGCCAACCACTACTTTGCCAAAATTCACGATAGCTACTGAGAAAATGGACAAAAAGACCTCAAAGTCCTCAAAGTGGTACGGATGTGAAGTTAGCCGTACCATATGTGAAAATCGCGTGTGCCACTCGAATCAACCCACCGAATACACCAAAGACCTTTTCATACACTATATTTGTAAAAAATGTCAAAACCGACGCGGTTTTGAAAACTTTAATTTTCAAGAAAAAATATCGCAATTGGCGCTTCTTATTGAAATCCAGCCTTTAGAAAGATGAAGGAGGTCATTATTGCTTCTTTATCTGATGTGACGCAAACAAAGGTCACTAGGACATTCAGGCATTGCATCGCGAAAGTCATACCGAAGGCTCTACAACACCTCTACAGAACCTTTGATCATTTTGTGCGTTTATGCCCCTACACAGCCAGTGACATACATGGTACTCCTTTTGAAATAATGATGCTATTCGAATAAACAAGTGTTTAATTATATCCATGAATTATTTTAACATTTGCATCTTTAATGGGAGCATACTTTGTTTAGTTCTACTTGCATCACAACCTCGCATTGTAAAATTTGCATTCGAAATAGAGAACGAATACATTAATATGACTAGCTACAATACAAATAATCGATAGGTCTCTAAATATCAATTTAAAGAAGTGGTATGAAGTTATCAACAAAAAGTTAAAAAATATGATCAATCGCACTTTTGAGAGTATATGTAATTCATATAATGTATTATAATAATATAACTTAAAATAGGGGTTTGTGCGAATGTTGAGATGCCAAATCTCTGATAGGATATCCCAGATGATTCCTGATAGGATGAAATAGCAGCAGCTCCGTTCTGTCATATTTTTCCTATGAGGATGCAACTCAATACTTAATTATTTTATTTACAATGCATTATGTACTTTCTTACCATTGCTATTCACATTTTTCATTGTACATAGTTTACAAAGATGTGTAAGTCCTATGATGCTGAAACCAAGTTCTTAATTGTAGCCTACCTATCTATCGTTTCGAAATTAAGCATGAAAGACAATGAATTATACATTTCCTAATAATGGAAGATAATGAAGTGCATCAATCATAATCGCATGCTGGATAAATCTACATGCGAAACATTTTTGTTTATCTCTAATTTTGTCAATCGCTTGCAATTTTGTTAGTGTTTCATTTAAAAGTCAATGATTTAGCCAACGTGAAGTTTTATGTTTTTCCTTTATCATTATGCAGCAATATTATTGCTTCAAGTTAGATGCTGTGGCAATTATTTAAGTAAAAACAGAAGAAAATCATTTAGTAAGTTAAATACGTACTTCAAATGTTGTTTCCCAAAAATTAACTCATTAAACTTCTATATTAAAACTTGAATCTTTCAATGTGTTAGTTGGATATCTATTAGTTATAGTCGGACCTCTAAAAGTGCTATTGGGATCTTTCAAGGTGTTAGTTGGATATCTAAAAGTACTAGTCGGATGAATCAGCGGTAAAAAGTGTATTATCATTGTTTTTGATTGAGAACGGGCATAACACAGATTCTTACATTCCATCGCATGAGATAAGTAACTTATCAATCAACAGAAACGTCTAATTCTACAATGTCCTTACAGACCACAAGTACAGGAACAGCGCTATTCATCTCTCTGGTCAATCCGTTGCCGTACTCATCTGATTAGACATTTACACATCAAGCTGTTAGAAACCAATCAATCATGAACTTACTTTGAAGCAAACCTAAATATCTGCATGGAAAGTTAATTCTGCGCAATTTTGCTTACATTCCCGTCCGGCTGTTTTCGAGTTGGCGTTTGACAAAGCCCCTCATAACATCATCATTTCAGCGGCTGAAAGGTTCGGATTGCCACAACAGACGACTAACGTGTTGATAACATTACTTCGGAATGGAGACGAATTCCACAGGACGGAACTTTTATACTTTTGTCTGCAATTTGACAAAGCAACTGAAAGATAAATTCGTACTCCTCGAGGATGATGTGAGGACGTGTTTCAGGCTCTTTTCAAAAAATGAACTTCATCCCTTCAGCGACAATGTCGCAGAACCAGAGAGTCCTTCATTAAATATTGCCATGAGATATGAGATTTTTTAATTGTACGTCACTTTGTGCATGTGAGTCAATAAAGTTTATCTTATCTTATCTTATTATCTTAAGACGCTGAATAGTCATCTGCAAATTCCTGCAACTTGCCACTGTATCTCTTTGCCTTTTCTGTTCATTTGCTAATTGAGCCTCCAGCTCATCGTTCTTTTCCTGGAGAGATTCCCGCAATGACCTCAATGTCTCTAGACTGTTATGGTTTGCCGCCAAGACTTCTTTCAATAACTGATGCTCTGACAATAATCTGAAGTATCTATTTCGAAGACTTGTCAGGAAATCCTCGTGTTCTTTATCTGAAAAATAGAAAGGCTGCCGTCAATGATTATTACACTTCATGTGCATTCTCAAAATCAATATATAAATGTTTAATCAACGATTCTATGGAGAACAGCTCAATGTCTCTCGTAAACAGGACTTCAATGATAGCGATCGTTTGATAACTTCCACGGTCGTTTGATAACTAAGTTTTTGCTTTTCAGCTCAATAGATGATATGTAGTGCATCTATCAGTCATTATTTTCTAGTTTTCTTGATATTAGAGGACGTCGTTTATTAGAGGAAATGAACTAATAAATAATGGGAATAATTGTCTAAATTCGTCACGACATACAAGTAAAGGACTACAAAAACTTCGAGTACAAAACTGTAGACTAGCCCGGGCTTGGTAATGAAAAATCATGTTAGCTCGGGTTTCTGATTCCGGGCTTATGTTAAACATTTTCTGGAACCCGTGCTTGCCATCATGAGACATCTGAACAACATGTAGCACAGTTGGTCCTGCTAACTCTAATGTATCAACCGTTTCAAGTGAGAATCCAACATCATAAGTTTGGTACAAGGTCACATTCAAGTCGTGTAGAACGAGAAGAAGATAAACGTAAAAACAATACAGAAATCTTTGGCTAGCCGAAAATTTTCAAACTTTTTCGTCAAGCATTCCCACCTAAATTTTTATTTCTTATTTTAAAGCCTTGATTACCTGCGTTTCGTTCAGTTTCTCAGGATTGACGAAAGAATCACTGACTTCCTTGTAGAAGAATCAAGAGTCAATCGGATTTTTAGGAATCATCCACTGTACTTTGATTTTGATCACCCTTGAAAATTGCAGTTTCTTTAAGGTCCCACAACAATCTGCATAGCCCCGTTCACAATTTTAAAAGAGTCCTACATGATCTAGAAAGGATCCACATGCTCTTATCTTTAACGGTGCCGGTCTCAATCCTATAGGCCCTTTACAATCTCAAGAAGTCTGGTCATATCTAAAAAGAGCTCTTCAAAAACTAAAACAGTTGCCGTTCACAATGTCAAAGGGATGATTCACAAAATCTAAAAGGTTCCTTTCAAAATCTAAATATGCCTTCTTCACGATCTTAAAGGGCCCCTTTGCAGTCTCAAAAGGGCTCCCTCACGATCTTGAAAGGCCCTTTCACAATCCTAAAGGGCCCCTTCAAAATCTAGAATATTTCAAAATCTAAATTATTCGTTCCTTTGCAAAACATTTTCTTACTACTTAGTTTATTCTAATAAAAACCGGAAGATTGGCAGACCTGCTAATTACGAGCTTGTCTGGTGCTGCCACAGTCGGATGTCGAACGCCTGCTTTCAACATTGATCAAAAATCTGACAATTAGCGGTCCAGCATGGCCCAACATGGCATCAAAGCGCTGACTACCATCAAATATTCATTCAACGCTTCAAATTTGAAATGTTACCTGGCTCTCAAAATCCCTGAATTTTTCGATAAAGTGACAAGAGATCTACCTATCACAACCGATTTAAGCATTGAAATCCAAGAAAGGGCAGAAGCAGGAACAAAGGGGAAACGGTATGATGTGATACTACAGGCCGAAAAAAGACAAAAAAGCATACTATCCAAGCTCATCTCAATGAAGTTGATAACTAATCGAAGGGGGTTGAAAAAGATTCATTGAAGCTGATGAAGGAAGTGCAAAAGTGACAAGATCATGTTAAATGGTGCAGAAAACTTTAATCTAGAATACATGACAAAATAGATGAAAGCCGAAAACGTGTTGCTGGAAAGGTATTGAATGACTTGCCGAACAAATCTCAAAAGAGCTGTGGTTCCCAGAAGATTATAAAAGATGACTTCAGTTTGCTGAACATTTTCATTGGATCTGAACAGTTAATTCGTTTCGTTTTAACCAAGATTGACAGACATGTCACTTGAAGATCAATGAATATTTACAATTTTTGCATGCAATTTAAGCATGATGATCTTCCATGCTCCATAAATATGACGAGATATTGATGATTTCTTACAATACTACTGCCATTACATTCGCAAGTAGTCGCAATTCAACTGTCAGTTTTTGACATTTGAAATTCAAAATAAACCTCTTTCCAGATCTAAAAAGATAGATACATCGATGGAGTTAGATTGCCAATATCAAGCCATTTAATCAGAAATTATCCGTTTACTCGCCACGATTGCGAGACATCGCGTAGACTGTGACGAAAAGTGCTATTTTTAGAAGCTCAGAAATCAGAAATCAGACGTTTATTAGCCATTGAGGCAAAAACATTACAATGTTAATCAAGATGATGATAAAATGAATAATTATAAAATGGTAAACATGAAATGGCTATGATGAAGCGGTCGTTCGAACTTTAGCGGAGAGGAGACATTCACGGCGTATTCTGAAATTTAGCTGAATACCACAAATTCTTTAATCTGATTAATGAAAGTATCATTGACTTGGATGCAACTATACAAGTAGAGTCTTAGTTGAGTGTGTCTTATAAAATTTTTGAAAAATAGTCAAACTATCGATATTTTCAAAATGAATTCAATTTTTCCTGTTTTTGAAAATGTCAAATTCTTTTCTCTGCAATAGTTGAAAGGCCGATATACAATAGACATCACAAATGACATAATGTCTAAATAATCACCAAAAATTAGGTTCATATTTACAACGAGACCGTAGATCTACATGGTGAAAGAAACAATATTTTTCGTAGAAATTTGTAAACATTTCGATTTATTCGAATTTCTAATGTGCCAAAATAGTAGAAGCCGTTCTACTCAAAAATCAACGCCGTGTTCTATCTCTGATCGAAACCATGGTTAAACATCCTCTCGACTGCAGCGGATGATGAAAACGCTGACAAACTAAAAATTCAAGTTAAACAACTCACCTTTATCTTGTGAAATACTCTCCATCTTCAACTTCAAAGAGCGATGGATGCAGCAGTCTATGTTTAAAAGCTGCAACATTTCCTCATTTTTTTGCACGCGCCTCCTGCAACCATCGCATGTATATGCGAATCGAGCCAGCTCTTGTCTGGGAATCCCAGATTCTACTGCCAGTTGACCTGTTAGATCTTCGAAGTCAATTTTCTCTCCAATGATGGACCACTGGTATGTTTGATTGCCAACCGTCAGGCTTATTTCAGGTCTGCTGACTTGTAGCCGACTTTGCACGGTCAGCAACTGGTCTGCGGGCAAGAATTTTTCATTTGACTTGAAGAAGAAGTCCTTCTCCTCGAATCTTTTCATCTCCTTCTTTACAGCGGTGAGTGTTGATGTATCGGGTATATTAGCTGTTTTTTGGGAACCATCTGAGACTTCCACAGAAATGGTTTTAACAGCTGTAATTATCCCATTTTCGGGGATCCCCAACTGTCTAATAGTTTTGTTCTTCTGTAGGACCTTGCCATTGTACAGAAAGCTCATACCTGGAGTGTTCGGCACGATTCTCTTCAGACGGTAGTACGGTCTGACCGCAATGTGCTTCAAGCGCCCATTCAGACTCAAGTAGACATTCCTTGTTGACATCGGGGTTGGAGAGTCCGATAAAACGACACAAAGAACGAGCATGTTAGAACCTTCCGTGGTTTCTCCGATGTCACCGACGTTAAAGTCAATATCGTACTGTATTTCTCCGTCATTTGAAGCGAACATGTAGTTACCGAAGGCGCCGACGCTTTTCCGCCATTCATCCATTACTACGAAGAGAGGCGTGTTCAACGAGAAACGAAAACTTCTATCCAGAACTTCGTTTTCGCACGAGATCATTACTTTCATTGTTTCTGAAAGTAAAGAAGTGTTCTATGTAAATACGTCTGATGGGGTCACTTCAAGGCTGTTGAATTGAAGTTTATAAAAATGACATCATGAATTTTCATTTTCAAGTACAATTCGCTGACTGAGAGCAGTTCTTAAATCAGATATTGAATTTAATCGGAGACAAATGGATCTTGAGGTCTGATCTTATTATAATAAATCATCACAAGCCATGCCACATTACCAAGCAATGTAAAAATCAGAGCGGTCTTTCAAACGTTGAAGACCAGCATGTTCTTTAGAAATAAAGATATTATTCCCTCCGACTTGAAATCAAAATGTACGTATTCGTACACCTGTGGACAATGTGAATATGTCTATATCGGGGAGACTTCTAGACATTATATTACTCGGATCTCAGAGCACATGAAGGGGTACCCAGTACCCACTGAAATATGAGTTCATCCACACGCGCTAGAGAGAAAGAATTTTAAAGTCATTGCGTGCACCAACAATCACAAGATTCTCGAATCGATTCTGATTAAAAACAATAATAATTTGCTGAACAATAGAGACGGTTCCTTTCCACTTCTGCTAAATCTATAGCTATGTCATTGGATTCAAACTACGTCATTTCATGTCTGTCCTTTTTCTGTTTCATCTGTATATTGCCATCTGACGCCATTTTAACAGTGTTCATTTCATTTCATCTTATATAAAAATGATTTTACCTTGTTTTACATCAATCCATTGACAAAGGAGACTGTAACGCTCTGAAACGCGTTTGGATAAAAGAAAATTATCACAAGATTGCTTTTTTTCTTTGAAACGAATATGTGGCCATATCATGGAAATCATCACAAGTATCAAATTATCTGTGGAAGTCTTTGTGGAAGGTTCTATTGATATTATTACTTACATAGACCATTTGATATAGTATTATCTAATCTATAGGGCAATTCCACGCAAACATCAACCTCGACGTTGAAAATTTTGTTTGAGATTTCAGAGCCATTTTTGATGATTTTGTTCATCAATTACGTCGATCAATACCCAAAATCCTTAGAAATTGATAATGAACTGAATATTACAAACGGTCTGCTTGAAATGAGAGGAAATTTTGGTATTATAGTAAAAAATAACACTACTTTATTCGCATTTGAAATATGAACATTTAGCATGTATCTTAAAATCCTTTGCACTTTTCAAATAAGCATACAATATATATTTTCAGATCGTGAAGTTTGATTCTGCGTATATATCATGCACTTCATAAGAGCGTCATATAAAGATGGTGATCAAGTTGTGAGCGTCCGTTACGCTCAAAATACTTCAAGTTTATCTGTAGTTTGCAAAGGCACATAGAAAGTTGATACCACGGGTATAAAGCGACTTTCAGTAATGTAATCCGGTACTGCAATCAATTCTCCGAATAATTGATTACATGAATTTTCATAATGGATTGAAATTCCGAGCGCCCGTTACGTAATAGACGTTCATTTTACTGAATAATCTTAGAAACGTACTTTCACCTACAGGCATTACTCCCACAGGAGTTGACTGACCAAATTTAGTTTGTTATTCTGATCGCTAACATTATTTAAGGCAAAAAATGTGTGACATCGAGATTCAAAGCGAGGTAATAAGAAATAGGGCTATTGGTGAAAAAAGGAGAGAGTAAGTTCCCAGTCAGAAAGATGTGCTCATCGAGCGAACGACTTTATGTATGAGCAATTCAATAACGCAGCGTGGTGAAAGGGAGCCCATGCCGTGTTCAAATATCAACAAACCGCTATTGAGATCGTCCTGTCAAAACTGGCTCTCTCAGCCCTCGACAAGATTTTCCTGATCTCATCTTCAATGTATATCAGCCAGAGAACATACGCCTTAGAATCATGTGTAGTCCACGTATCCGGGAATGTTAGATCAAGAGCGAGAATAACTTCTTCGGATACAAATTGTATTGGTTGCACACAACGTTTCGCTTAGGCAAGCTTGTTCACGTGTGAATATTGGACACAGAGATTCGCAAAGTTACAGCAATGAGATATGTTTACAACAAAAGGTCAAAACTAGGGAAAATAATACATCACGTACAATAGGCCTAAGCTACATAATACTCACAAAGTTTGAAAAGTAAGATAGTCATAAGATAAAATACAAGAAAAGAAGTAAATATTCACAAATATAATCAAGAACTGTACATTAGATTACGTCCCACACAATGGTTCATCAGAAGAGAAGGATCGACCTTGGAAATGTACTTAGATTCCAAATAACACCTCCTAGTGACACTTCTGAGATTATCATGAAGAATCCTCCATATAACTGAACTCGTAGAAATGTCAGTGGTGTTGTGTGCATCACGAAAATGTAATTTCACTGCTGAAAAATTATCCTTAAAAATATGTTCACGGAGTCTGGTCTGTACTGACCTACCTGTTTCACCAATATACACTTGATTACAAACTTTACAAGTGATTTCATAAATCAAAAACTTTTTGTGACATCTATTTGGATGAAGCGCTGATACAATGTTCCTGATACAATTACCTTCGTCAACTGGATCAGGGAGGTCGATGCTTCTGAAAGTACTAGCTTTGCGTCCCTTGACGTAGCAAATCTTTATGGCAGCATTCCCAGGATGGATTCCGAGGAAGAATATGGTATTTACACTATTCTGGAGGAATTCCTTTCTTCCTTTTCATTTATGGATGATTTGTTGATACAAATTCACGTTCCGGATCTATTGGACCTCATAAAAGTATCTTTGGAAAATGACTATATTATATTTGAGCAGATGACATTCAAGCAGATTAATGGTCTATCTATGGGAAACCCCTTGGCCCCTATAGTGGCTATTATTTACATGAATTATATCGAAAAATGCGTTTTGAGGAGCATCCCTGATACCATTCTATGGAAACGCTACATAGATAACATTTTTATTATTTGACCTGATGGAATTTCATTGGATCAGATATTACTTAAATGTAACGGGGTAAGCAAGTCTATCAAATTTACCTGTAAGTCACCGAATAGTGTTGGCTGGCTACCCTTTCTTGATTGTGAAATCAAAAAGTTTGGTGGCAAATTTCAAACACGCCTTTTTATGAAGAGTTTTCATAGTGGTTCAATACATCCGTGGACTTCAAATGGACCCATTTCGTAAAAGAGAGCCATAGTTATGGGAGAATTTCACCGGGCCAAAACGAGATCTACTAACTGAGAAAATTTTAATTATTCTGTGGATAAGGTGATCAACAGGCTTATCGCCAACGGCTATCCGAACGACTTCATTCAGAATTCTCTGGTGAAATTTAACTCTAAAGAAAGGCAATATGGAGCAAATTCGAATGCTCCGTCCAACTCTCATAGACCATTCTTCTTGAAAGTCCCTTATGTAGATGAGATTAATAAACGTAAGATGAATTCCCTTTTAAGAAGGACTGGTCTGCAAGACAAAATTAAATTTTCTTTTAATGGTGGCAATAATTTAAAGACTTTACTGCATCCTCCAAAGGAAAGGAAGCAATGCAATAGTGACTGTGATACTTGTGCCTGTGCGCTGTAACTTGTGTTTACTGTGTTACTTGTGTTACTTGTGTGTAGGCCTACTTGTGTTCACTGTAATACGAGTTTCGGTCTGACTTTTCAATGAGATGAATAACTAATATAAACGAATACCGTTTATGTGTGAACTCTAGATCTATGATACTTTAACCCATTTGGCACGAGTGTAACGTCTTCGTTACAGTACTTTTTGGGATTTTCTGTCTTCTCCAGTGTTGTATATATGACGCAAAACTTTGATTTCCATTCATTATTTATCACGTATTTTCAGATAAGCGATTGCCAATTCAAAAATTAACAGTTAATGGTGCTTACATTTCATCACGAAATTAGACAAAAACTGAGCATGACATCTGCTTATATACTGGAAGATACTGTGCATGAACGTCAACATGTATTTTACTATCCCTGTGATTTACATGATCTAATTTTTCATGAAAACTAAAATAACAACAATCCATGCCTCCTCTGATATTCATTCATGACATGGCATGCCATTTCTTTTAACCGTAGCGTTTTAGTTACACTGGCGCAATCTGATATACGAATTTGAAATGCAACAACAATGTAAATGAATTGTTAACGGTGGTGAGTTCTGTCAATTTGCTTCAAAATTAATGTTTGTTGAATTCTGAAAATGAACAATTTCATTGGAATATCATGTTATTAATGTATTGTATGTGTGTGTGTAGTGCTTGTTGCTGAACAATCTCAAATGCATTCATTTCTTGATGTTCTTTTTTGAGTAGATATTGCGAATTACCAAGGCGTCTACAGCTCCAACGTGACTTTGGTGTCGACGCAGTAAGAGAATCAATCTCTCGACAGGAGCTTCGAAATACAAATACTTATTTTCATTTCAACGATTTCACAGCAAACAGCATTCTATCAAATTTGTTAATTGACAGTCTCGACAACTACCTCTGAAATGTGATGGAAAGCTTCCGTGATGGAGCTATGCCTCATTACTTTGACGGGAATTGTCTGAACCAATTCAAAAGTTACATTTCAAACAAACATGTTTCCGTATATTTTGACATCAGATGACGATAGCTTTTATATCGATAGCTTGACTATTTTTCAAAAATTCTAAAACACACTCAATTAAACGGCAACCTCCGATGTGAAGAGGCATATATGAAGAATCTTTGAAAAACATTCAAAAATATTTTCCGATGTGGATAAGGCATTTTGAATTAGTTGAAGATCAGTGACCTTCTAAAAATAGCACTTTTCGTCATAGTCTACACGATGTCTCGCAATCGTGGCGGGTAAATGGATCATTGGGGTTAAATGACTTCATATTGGCAATCTATCTCCATCGGAATATTATTAAATCTGGAAAGAGGTTTATCTTGAATTTCAAATGTAATTGAAAATTGAGAGTTGAATTGCGACTACTTACAAATGTAATGACAGTAGCACTTTAATAATTTCTTCAAATTTAACTTTCGTCACGGAATTGAATTCCTTTAGTTGCAACTACTTGTCAAAAAGTGAATTGCATGCTCACCTGACCTCTTTTTCTTTATAGGATGTGTGTTTCTCCGCTTACTGCACACGCAGTTGTTGATTTTACTACTATCTTTTTTAATGCTAACATGCGTGTAACTTAACCTCCGGCAATCGGTCCTATACTTCAATCATTGCTGGAAAACCTTAATTTTCATTGGCTGTAAAGTAGTAGGCTCTACCATTTCTATTTTAATTTCCAAAGCAATAATTGAATTTTTGCGATAAATGAATTTTATGCCTATAACTTGACATACGGGCCGCATTCCCGACTGCATGTATATAGAAGGCTGAAATACAGTGTTTCCTCTAGTTAACTCGTGGCATTTATTTACAATTGCCTACTTTTAAGTGCGGAGTTTTCTACAAGACGGTGTTTATCAAACTGCATAATTTTCCACATGGGTTTATTTCCAAATTGAATAATAATAACAATTACAGGTATATAACCTTTACGGAACATTATCAATAAATGCTGAAAACTCATCCAGCAGGCTTCTTTCTGCATTATCGATTTATTCATTGTCGACAAGGTGTGGTGATATCGACGCTGATTGAACACAGCATGGAACTAATTCCTTGGAATTTCCTATGTCTGTATCTATCTCTACAAAGACAATGAAAGTACAACATCACTACTACTAAAATCTCGAGTTCTACAGCTTTTGAAGAATCAAAACTGATCCAAAACTCAAAAGTCTGTAAATGTGAAAATATAGTTAGACTAAATAATTACAAAAGTGATATAGCTACAATTACAAATCAAGACGTAAACCAATGAATAAACAAGTGATAACTAATTGATACACCAAACAATATTAGACTATAACAGATACATCAATGAAAACAATAGTTAAAAACTGACATTTGACGAACAAGTATGTTGTCAAACTTCATTTAAACCGCAATTTGTTGTCAGACGCAATGTAAATTGATAAGCAGCCAGCGGGTTGGTGGCCGGAGGTGCTCGACCCTGCTCTATATTATTCTAACTTTATCAGTAATTTATTTCGCAAATTTCTATCTCCAGTGTTAAGTGACCTCCAACTTCTGTGCGTGACTGATGCTCTTTGCTTTATGCAAAGTGTGTGCACCATTCACGTCTTGCTTCACATGATTAAGGCGCACTTAATCCGGCCGAAAACTTATGTCATATTTTACAGCATTTAATATTCCGTTTTTAAAATTGCAGCTCTACGGAAAAACAATGGCTGCAGATTTAAAGGGCCATTGCATGTTAATCAAAACAAAATCATTTCTTAGATCTCTGACAACAGAATGATAAGCGAATTGAAAATGAGGAATTACCTGAGCGTGGCTATATGCTGGTATCCATATTTAGGTAATTATCTTGAACACGTCATTATACTTCATCTTCATTCATTGCTGTTTTCACCACTGTGTCCAACATGTCATGAACTTTTCCCTAACAACAAAACGCACAGAATGCCCTCCATCTAAAGTAACAAATTCAGCACCACAGTAGCAACTCAGGCGAGAAATAGATGTTATCTTTATTACAGACATAGAAGGAGCACAAATAAGTGAGATCTATTCACCGAATAAATTTATCAATAAATGGACATAACTTACCTCCACAGATAGTCATTTCTTAAAATTGATAATTGAGTGATCTGCAAAAATGCAAAATTTAAAACATGATTGAAAATTTACAAGATATAGGAAAAACAAATGTTATGGTCAGTCACCACAGCCAACCAAACAGAAACGCAGAAACAGACGCATTGATGACATCATTATTTTCAACAGTACATTAATTTCGAAACACATGAAAGTAGCAAGGATACGTGTCCTTTAAATTTTGTCATCAATCACAATCGGGAGTTACATCCGTATCACAGAATAGAGGACTTGATGTCATTTTCATAAGCAAAACAAGAAGTCTAACACTAGATATAAGTTTCTCTACATTACTGCGAGGCTTTTCAGTTTGCATTGCAGCTTACCATCAGGCGGTAGGATTACTCCATCTGATTTGAGTGCATTGTAAAAGTGCTCTGACTTTTCTGGCTAAGTGTTTTCAAAATCATTATCCTTCATTTAATATTGTGTTTTCTGGTCAGGAGCAAGTGCCACTGCAGTTATTTTGAATTCGTGATAAACTAAAGCACTTCTTTGCATGGCTACACATTTCACATTTTTCATGTCGAAGAATCAGGCTTTTGGGTCATGCACAGTCTTCTAGTGGCCGTTTGCTGGCTTTGTGTCAAGGAGGACTGGGTTCAAACTTGGACAGTCACCGATAGACTCAGCAATCTTGCTTAAGACATAGCATGAAAAAATGAGAGTGAAAGAGAGACAATCAAAATTCCGTCACATGCAGGAGGATCGTGCGCCCAATGTGCTACCGCAAGGTGGAGAAACTTTGGACAGTTTTGAAGTCTAACTTACATCTTTAATTACTTAAAAAGCCAAAAAATTACTATTTTGAATTACTAATTGATATCAAAAGTTGCATCTGCGTTCGTACAACATGTTTACCAAGAGTCACTACCATCAAATATTTGTTACGGTTATTGGTTTTTAAAAAACTGTGTCCAAAGTCACCCCGGGATGGGGTGCATTCGGACACTCCATAAAATAGAACAAATTCTAATGAAAATATCGATACGAAACCCTTATGGGACTAGCATGCCTAAAGTTAGTTCGGGATGTTCAATCATCCATAGAATCGTGTTTTCTTTTGATCTCATCATACTCAACGTTGTCTAATTGGAAAAAATAGAAGTCACTCTCTTGTTATCACTGCTCCATCACAATGGCTTGCTTGTCTTTTTCAATTCAATATCATTCAATTGCAACCAATTCCGTAAATATTATATATTAGGGTTTGGTGAACGTGGCAAAGCAAAAGAAGCAGAAACAGTTGATGAGGTCCAAGAAGTAACAACCATGGAAATCGCAAAGGTAAATTTATGCAAAAATTTACATGCCATTTGTTATTCTTCTGACTGGTGAAATTCTCATGGGGATTACAAAATTCGTTACAGATTCGAATCAACTTTATTCCTTCTTTAATGGCTTGTCCAATGTTTGAATTTACAGAAGCTATCTACAGGCCTAGGCCTAGTTGAGAATGCAACATAATTGAGACATGTAGGCCTACATCAATCCAAATGAACTAGAAGGCAATACCTAATTCAGTTTACAACTAAAAATCCATCATCATGATTGTGCATTTTTAGCTGTAAACTGATTTGATGTCTTCTAACTCTTTAGGATTGATGTAGGCCTAAATGTCTATATTATGTTGCATAATTTCTAACTATAGCTTACGTAGGCCTAAATTCTTTGTTGTTTATCTGTTCTCTCTTCCCGTTCTCCTCCTTGAACTGTCACTTTTTCAGCATATGCTGCTAATATCAATCTACTTTATTTTCAAATCATCAAGGTGAATCTCATTTTGCTGAGAATTTTGATGTGCCTCTATGGTGACACGTTGCACCACCGACAGGTCGGTTACTTAATACGAGTACTATACATGTACATTGCCAAGAGTTCAGAACTTCGTGCGCACCTAAAATCGTGTTATACATTACACATTGTCTGTTTTGATAATCCTGCGTAGTCGAAATTATGAATATTGAAAATGGCCTCAGGATACAAAATTTCAAATACAAAGTTGTTTTTGTGGAATGATCCATGTATTCTCTACTGTGTGTGTAATGAGATAACAGACGTGCCTGACACACCGAGGCTATTATTAGCCAGTCAAAATCATTGTCAAACATCTCAGATATTTGATAGAATTTAAGCGCTGAGATGGTAAGCTGTTCAATAATTCAAAGTGAGAATTGTTTAAATGAGTCAGACTGATTAAATGTCAGTCCTCATTGCTTCTACTGAATGTTAAAATCATGAGAATCCCCATAGAAGCGCTATGGGAGCTGTGGGTATGGCCTCAACAACCATACCCACCCCATACCCATGGGAATGCCCACAAAATCCCCATCCACGGCAACCCTGATTTACATTGAGATTAAATGTATGGTGCAACAATGAAAATGACTGTATGTAACTCAACATTTACCGCAAAAAGTCTGGAAGTACTTGGAATGAATGTCTATGTTTCATTTCTGCTCCTTAGTTTATCACACTTAAGTGCAACAAAATGTCAGAAAAAACCATCAATTGATACAATGATGAATATAAGGCATGTTGTGATGCAACAGGAGCGCCTTAATTGTAGTAGCCAGAACCTGTGACACCTAAAATATGGGATGATTAAACAACAGCTTTTCCTGAACTAATTTCTTGTTCAATAATCACAACTTATTTATAAACTTTGTTAACAAGTTTTGGGCAGTCGGTCATTGTGCAATGCCAATGATACATGTACAGTTAGCAAGCATTTTATCAGATAGAAATATAAAGTTATCAAGTAGCTCACCTGTAAAATGAAGTAACTCAGCAGAAAATGCAAGAATCGATTAAAGCAGGTGAAAGACTTTGTTAGACTAACAAAGAAGTCATGAGAACTTAGAATCGACACTGGAGGCATGTGAAAAATTGGTGAGTGCCAAGGAGTTTTGAAGCCATATTGAAGTCTGGAGATTATCCTTGGAACGAAATAGTTCACGTGCGTCTTCAGATCAACACTTCGTATATATTCTGTGGTCTTATCACCAAACTTCGTATTATAATCAAATCTTAAGACTATTTTTCTTGAGCAATGTTTGTTGGCAACATTGAACTACAACACCCCGGTGTCTAAAAACCAAATGGTCTTCTCTATGATTGTGAGGTTAAATTTTGTTTTAGAACACCGAAGTACCGCAAAATACATGTATATCCGGAAACTTGAAATTCTATAAGTGCGTCCAGACTTTTTGTGGAACCTGCGCAACTATCAGACATGAGAAACTATAGCTGAACCATATGTTGCAGTAGAGTCTGCTGAAAACTCGGGTAACCTTTACATTGAGATTAAAATGACTGTATGTAGCTCAACATTTCCAACCATCAGACATGACGAGAAAAAGTTTGGTTCCATAGGAACATTGCTGTGCTATCAACATCTCTTGGAGTAAACTTCGATTAACTAACTTAAAAAAGATAAAGTTCGATTTTAAGAAAGTTTTATTTATCGAACATACGTTTTCTTATTTAAATTGCACACTCAAAAATCAGACTTGCAGTTTTCGAAGTGTGCCTATCTCTGAAAAGTTACTCTTTAATTTAAAACGATTTTACTTCGAATTAGCTTCAGTTGAATAGAATATAAGCCTTAATCAAGAAAAGTTATAGATTAGACAGAACGGTCAAACACGAGAACGCGAGAATTAGTTTTTACACACAAAAAGGCACGACATTGTCTTGTGTGGAAGCTGGAATACTGGAAATGAGAAATGGCATTGTCTAGAACGTAGAAGTGAATAGTAATTGCTACAAGAAGTCAATTGAAATCATTCTTGATCCTTATAACCTAATGGTTTTGATGAAATATCGTTCGATGAATTAATTGTTATTCTTAGAATTCTCTACAGATTAGAAGCGACTTACACGGAGGAGTTGAAGAGCAGCTGACCAGCGTCGGTGATGAATGAGAAAATTATTTGATGCACAGACGCTATATCATCGAAGTGGAACCTTTCTGAATAGACTTACTATTCTCTCCAGGGCTTTCCACGTATCAGTTTAGTTTCAGTTCCTTTCAGCTCGCCGTTGTCATGGCATATCAGGTGATCTCCGCCATCTTCTTTCACAATGGAGGCTGTCTGTGACCGCCAAGTCAGAAGAAGTGAATGATAGTTCAAAATGATTTCATCTTCAATCAGGATGTTGACAGACCTGAGGGCGTTAACCCATTTAAGGCTGATATCATCTGAGACAGCACCGCTATCTCCATCTCCTTGTAACCAGAGATGATCAAAAATTGCTTGAAATTAAATTGCTATTTTCAACTATTTGATTGAAATTGAAATGTTGTGTTTTGAATTCATCAAAACTTTACTTATACACTATATTGGAACTTATATTTACATCATCTGTCGTTTTCCACACTTGGACATTGGAAAGCCGAGCATAGACTTCATTTTGATCTGCCATATGACTCTGTTTTCCAGCAAAATTCAATTTCCTACAGAGCTGATCATAAAAAACTCATCATCTAAATTTCGCTGAAATTCAATCGATTCTCATGTCTTCCAATCGCGTCGCACATCAGCGTACCATACATCATTCGAGAGTTTGCATTCTCAGTTTTGAAATGAGATATGATAGACTTGCATCCGTTATTGTATTTGATGAGCAGTGCTCAAAATATGAAAATCATTCTATTTACAAATCGCAAATTTTCAATAGGAAGAGATGTGAGTATGAAAGTGAATGAGGCACGGGGAGAACGAGCATTTTCTGAGCTCTCTTTTGATACGCTGGTCATCATAATAGGTGAACTAGGAAAAATTAGTGATATCATGAAGTTATCACAAAATCTTGACTCTTTTGACTGAAAATGTTATATTCTCACTTTTTCATCAAGAATGTTCAAGAATGTAAGGACTGTGAATATGTAAGTTTTATTCAAACTCGCTTCCGAGCTAGCGAATCGGATAATCGAATCAAACTTCCGAGCTAGCGAATCGGATAATATAATCAAACTTCCGAGCTAGCGAATCGGATAATAGAATCAAACTTCCGAGCTAGCGAATCGGATAATATAATCAAACTTCCGAGCTAGCGAATCGGATAATCGAATCAAACTTCCGAGCTAGCGAATCGGATAATAGAATCAAACTTCCGAGCTAGCGAATCGGACAATATAATCAAACTTCCGAGCTAGCGAATCGGATAATATAATCAAACTTCCGAGCTAGTGAATTGGATAATCGAAAAAGAAATCCCAGGCTAGCGAAACCCATAGCCGCATCAATCTTCCGAGCTATCAAATCGGAAAATTGCATCAAGTTTCCGAGATAGCGAATCGGATAATAGAATAAAACTTCCGAGCTAGCAAATCGGATAATCGAATCAAACTTCCGAGCTAGCAAATCGGTTAATCGAATCAATCAAGATTCCGAGCTAGCGAATCGGATAATAGAATCAAACTTCCGAGCTAGCGAATCGGATAATCGAATCAAGAGATAGGACAAAATGACCGCTGTCCTATAACCGGGCACATGGGATGCGAAGCGAACCGAATAAACAAAATTTGGAAATGAGGTGTCACAAGGAGAAGTCGAGCACGCTGCATCGAATGGTGTTGGTCCCAAGTCGATCCGTGTCCACGAAGTGCCCCAAAATGGTCGGTGTCCTATAAACGGACACGGGGACGTGCAAATCGAAAAAATTACAAGTTCGCATTCATGGACGTTCCGTAGCAGGTCCACAACGGATTCAAACACAGTCAAATATTCACTCTCTTCCATAGCTGCTCTGTTTTGACTCCGTTAGCACCGTCCGTCAGCTCTCCGTAGCGTGTCCGCCAAAGATCGACAATCAGGCAAATTTTCACAGACCTCACCTCTGTGTCCGCTATCCGAGAATTTTTGTCACTACTTGTGTTGAACTTTCTTCTCCAAGCTCGTTGAACTAAAATCACAGACCTTAATTCTGCCATCTGCAGCACAACAAAAACGCTTTTCTCTTTTGATAAAAAATAAAATGAATAAATAAAAAACAAAGTGGACCTGAATAGTGTTCACACGCATCATGTGACTATCAATTATTACCGACTGACATGAAATTCTAGTTCATTAGATTCAACAAAATTGTTTTCGATTGAAACTGTCAGTTGGATGTCATCTGAGAACAAATTGAAGCCTTGTAGTGACCTTAATTCCTTGCTATTGAAAATGAATGAAAAAATATGATAAAATTAACGAAAAATACATTTTCTCATTATCATGAATTTAAGCAAACTAATCAAATAATTTTGCATTTTTCTCGTTAAATTTGAAAAATTTGGGTCTAGAAAATGTCATTTGATATCAGTTTTGGTAAGATTGACTGTTTATGTTGCTCGTCTGAGTTCACGTGGCATTGCACCCCAGATGTAGCAATTACTTTTACCATAGAAGGCCAAAATTCCACTTTAGTCAACAATAATTCTGTACCTTCGTGTCAAAGTGACCTAATTAGCGACATTTTTTCGAAAATTCAACTAATATTATTTTTGTATACAACAGTATCCTGGTAATCTTTGGGGAAATTGTCAACAATGAATTCCATTTTCTTTCATCGGTATACAGTTGTGTCATTTCAACCTAAGTGCATAACCTCCAACTTCTTTTTGTGTCAAATCAACCTACCCGACAAATGAAAAAGTTAGACGTTCAATTTAAACAGAATATTCGACCAAAAAGTAAGTCAAAGTGAATGTAGGACATTGTTTATGTGAAATGATTCATTTGTGTGAAAAAAGAAACAAGAAATGGAAAGATCATGGGCTGGAGGATACCAACAGGAATAGTGACAAAAAGATTGCCAGAAAATTGCAGCCAGTTGTATGTAAAGATGATTGCAATCATAAGATATCTGAAATTCAACGTGAAATCATTTTTAGCCAGTTTGATGAGTTAAATGCCAACGAACAAGATAAAACGGGATGTATTATTGAAATGGAAGTTGAGAGAAGAAGGACGGAAAATAAAGAAAATTCAAAGCGCACTTGCAGCAGGAAATATTTCCTTTCAACAGATTCAGGCGCCATGGCATTTGCAGATCGTTCCTTCTTAGTACACTTGCAATAAGCGATTCCAGAATTCGTACAATATCAAGAAAACACAGGGGAAATGAAACAAGTATTATAATAGAGTCGATCAGCGAGGACGCCATCCCAGCGTTAGGCGTGTTGCTGATGAAGAGAAACAGAAAATCAGAGCTCACATTGGAAGTTTTCCTTTATGCCGTAGTCACTACAACAGAGAAAGGACGGATAGACTATTTCTTTCACCTGAATTGAATATCAGTAAGATGTATTCTCTGTATAAGGAGGAAGCTTGTAGAAAAGGTGAACAACCTCAAAAAGAATGGTTGTATTATGAAGTGTTCAAAGAATACTCCTATCTATCGTTCACGAAGCAATAATTGTGACAAGTTTAAAGCAACCGTCGGCAGCCGATCTGAGAGACATTTACTTCACCTAAACGAAGCTGAAGCTGTTTATGAGCAAAAAAGGAAGGACAAACATTTTGGAATGATAAGTTATGACCTTCAAAAGTGCCTTCCTACCCCGAGCTTGAACTGTTCTGAGAGCTTCTACAAACGACAACTCTGGGTATACAACCTGACAATATATGACTACAAACATGGTCCACCCTGTTGCTACATGTGGTCAGAAGATGTTGCCAAGAAGGGTGGAAGTGAGATGGCATCTTGTCTATATGATTTTATTTGCACCAAGTTGAAGAATGATCCAGAAATCAAAGAATTTCAATTGTATCCTGATTCATGTACTGGACAGAATAAAAGTTCTTGCAATGCTCAAATTTCTGGCAGGAACAACATCTTTGTGCAAGGTAACTCATACGTTTATAGCACCTGGGCACACTTGGAATGTGATTCCGTTCATGTCATTACTGAGAAAGCGAAGAAGAGAATGGATGTGATCGTGTCAAATGATTGGTTCAATCTTGTTAGAATGGCCAAATCCTCTCCGCCTTTCCTCAATGTAATTCCAATCAATCAAAGTACCTTCTACAAGTGGGATAAAGTATCAGAGGAAATATTGAAATTGCTGAAAGCTGGAGAATTCAAGTTTTCATGCATCAGAAATTGCTCCATTGAAATTGAAGCCCCGAATTTGATGCTATACAAAGTTACAATATGCATGATGAATATGGAAG
Organism: Prostheceraeus crozeri; assembly: GCA_907163375.1. Taxonomy (NCBI): domain Eukaryota; kingdom Metazoa; phylum Platyhelminthes; order Polycladida; family Euryleptidae; genus Prostheceraeus; species Prostheceraeus crozeri. The sequence continues at coordinate 49,229 of CAJQUW010009447.1, read as the reverse complement.
AAGCACAAGAAAGCTGATGAGATACGCTTAGTACAAGTAGGTTCCAAATATTTTCATAAATACATGTACGTGATGGATGGCTCAAATAATAATTCTATTTTCAGTGCTACTCAACGCCTCTCGCCGTTTCGCAGAAGAAGAAAGCAGATCTCCTCAGTTTGCGACCCTTCATGCCTACTACATACCACCCATATTATGAAGGTTTGAGGTCGACCTCAGAAAAGATGAACACTAGGACTTCATTTAGTGACAGCTGAAACATTACAAGCTTCATTGTGTCTTAGATACAACAACCTATTGTTCAGATTTTTGATAAATGTTGATTTTCCAAACAATGTCATTTTGACCTAAGTGCCATCATACGAAAGAAAATCGTGTCAAATCAACCTAAATCCATAAAAGTGCGTGAAAAAGGTCATATTGTCAATACAGATGTAATCGATTGAGAGCATGGACATTAGAGTCAAATCTGTTCAATAAAATAAGTGCTGTCATTCGTTAATTAAATTTTAGAAAGCTTTTTACGTCTCCTGTAAAATTCAGATTTTGCCGCTTAGGTCACCTTGACACGAAGATACACAATTGTACAATCTTGACCCAGTAGATTCATCCTAAAGCTTCATGATTTGCTACAGATTACATAAGAGATTTACATAAGAGGACATTAATTACTTTCCGTAGTCATTATAGCCGACCATTGAAATGATCTGGAGCGCACTTTGCACCCCAAACACCGTCTAGCTAGGTATGAAGTGGAACACCCACGAACCGTTACAAAATGTCATGTTATTAACTTTCAACCAGACTATTTTGATTTTTCTCAAAATTTCAATTTTTTGCTGAAACCACATTTTTTATCCAATTTCATGAAAACGCACGGAATTTTCAAGTTTTGATAAAAGTTCGATCCTTCGGATACTTTGAATATAAAAATCAAAACCACTTTCACTTTTGTTATAGCGACATGTTTTGCCTGTTTTTGTTCACGCTACACACATGACTGAAATACACGTTTCGAATGATGAAACTCAAGTACAAATTAAAACAACAGAACTGCAGCTCTGACATATTGACACGCACATAGAAACCTGACATTATATCGATCTGTGACTCCGACAAACAAACACAATGAAGAGACCAATCTAGGTGACCTAGTAACAAAATAACAAGTAGCAAGTTAAGATAAAATAATGCCAAGTTAATGGAAATTACCCAAAGCCTCAAGGAAACAAAGCATAATAATATAGATGCATACACCATAACATCCTATGATGACAACATCAAAATGAAAAATAAAAAATGCGAATAAAAATAGACGAATAAATGACAGAAATGCAAGAATGAGATTAATAAATAAAAAATGAATGAAATGCTACCACGGCAATAACAACGAATGCACGAAATTCCCTTTGTACGCACAGATTAGGATTGCCACGCTTCCCAAAGCCTCTACAATGCTAACAAGTGTAGAATGTCTAGCAGAGAAAATAGGACACGAAAGTTCATGGGAGCTTCATTTGCTTCACATGAGCAGGACTGTAGATGTCAGGAGGATCACGGCTTGAACGCAGACGACGACAGTCTGAGTTACCGAGCCACTTAGGAAATCATCTATCTCTCACGCCTGATTGACTTGACGGAATAGAAAATGCACGGATTTGTAATTCCACAGCTGCATGCCGGTGACATTCTTTTATTTCTTTACGGTGCCTCCTAGCTGCTTCTATGCTTCACTATTTTCCTGACTCGTGCGTAGTGGACCTTGATTCTTAGCTACTTTATAGATCTACTCTCTTCTTTAACATCACGTGGACCTTTTTTGGACCAACAAGTGGGTGCTACAGCAGGTGAAAACATAAGAGCCACTACAAACAGCATCACCGCAGTATCACGGTACTTTGGCCACGTGACTCGGAAGAACGGATCACTTGAGAAAGATATTCTGTTTGGCCGCCCTGAGGGAGAAAGACGGAGACGCAGAAGACCGAGATGTCGATGAATGGGAGGCTTGCGCGCGGCAAACGGGTGCACTGCGAGCCGCATAATTGGTGAATCAAGAGACCAATCACAAGTGGAGGAGGATCCAACGTGACGTCACCAAGGGGTCGTACGCGACTGGATGGCACCAGGTGACCAGTGGACGCCAGGTGGCCCCTTTTCCGATCATCTCAGTTTTCATTTATTCCATCTTCCCATTTCAGTCAGTTGATGAACCGTATTTTTGGTAGCGATGAGATATAAAGGTTCACATGTTTAACACTAACCGCGGATGCTACAATAATTACTTTGTAGATATTTTTTCTCTAAAGTTTACTGATTTGAATTTCGGTGACATTTATTCTCCCAACAATCTTATTCATTGACTGGTGCTGGTAGCCTACCTAAACAGAATTTTTGTTGTTAGAGCAGGGTCTACCTTAACCCGCGGATACCGTCAATTTGACGGCTAACATGAAATGTGTTGATCTAGACATCTTCACCAAAGTTAATGACGGTTTCAAACTATGATTGCTGGAGTTTGGAATAAACTTTTGCTCTCTCTGAGATTGTAATACAAAACAATTCAAAAATGTCTCTCACAAATTAACACGTGATTCGATTTGATAATCACACGACCAAAAAAACCAAGCGATTTCCGACTGATCTCGATAACACCAGTTCTGTCAAGACTTTGCGAATAAATCATTGCTAAAACAATCATTCAAGCAATGTCGAGGAACAGCCTGTACAATGATCAACGCACTTGCCAACAAATAGGAGGCACCACAGCAGCGTTGATAGCAATTCTAAGTCAAGCAACGACAATTTTAGAAAATCACAGCTCTGCTCAAATGGTCACCTTAGACTTCTCGAGAGCTTTTGACGTAGCGAGAAGATCTAAATTACTTGAAAACCTTGTCAATTTGAAATTTCCCGACCAAATCTACAGTTGGATTGCTGACTTTTATACGCAACGTAGGCAGGCAACTAAGATGCATGGGCAAATATCGCATACAACAGACATCAAGGATCGGTAATTGGACCAAATGCATTCTCCACGATACTATCGGCCCTGAAACCAATAATAATCAACAGACATCATAATTAAATATGCAGATGATACATATCTGATTGTACCGCCGGAAAACTTCGATACAACAACAGTCGAGTAATGATAATAATAATAAGAAGAAATATGAATAATAAGAAAAATGAAAATCAATACAGTTCCGGTACACATTTCAGGAATGATTAAAATAGAAGAAAGATAGCATGTCATGTCGAAGAGTATGTCACAGATGATCAACTAAAGAAGGTGTCGTTCAAAATGGCGACTGCCCTTGGAAAAAAAGAGTTCCTTCTTCGAGTAGTCAGACACAGTGGTTGCAAAAACCTGCCAGATGACAAAGACTTTAAGGGACACAGTTCATGTAAGGGATGTTGTGGGTTGCTTTCAATTTTCCGCAAAAGTCTCAGAGAGGCCTTCTCACGTCTTTCGTGTAAGTCCTCGAATAAGCCACAAAGACAGGAAGAATCACCACAGATAATAAAATGTGCTCGTCTTTGCAACTTATCTAAAAGATACTTGTTTAGCGAAGAGGGGTCAATAAATACAGGCGAGCAGTACTCAAGCACAGAGCGAATTAAGCCATTGTATACTTGTATTAAATCAGCTCGACCGATAAAGGGCTTCAAGAACCGAAGAGCATATAAACGTCGTGAAGCACATCGAATCACGTTCTCAGTTTGCTTGTTCCACTTCAGGTCACCGGTTAAATAAACACCAAGGATTTTTAGATCAGTTGCTTGGGATATCTCTGGTATGACGGTAGGTTGGTAAGTCTTTGATTTGGGAACCCAAAGGACTTTGAACTTGCCGAAATTCAATTTCAGACCAACTTTCTCTGACCAAGCCAAAATATTCTTGTGCTCATGAACATGGGAATCTGCACTGTCTTTGTAAATAGAACAACCAGAGTACAGTCGTCAACGACTTTATCAGGGATGTGGTTCGATAAAGTGGACTCACTTGACCAATGACGAGATTAAACAGAAAAGGCCCCATCAAAGACCCTTGAGGAATACCCGACACCACGCAGCTTTGCTTACTTAGAATGTTGTTCATTTTGACCATCTGTTTGCGATTTTTCAGGTAACTCAAAATCCACTGAATGAAGGGGATAGTGGAAAGTCCATTTCGATCAAGCTATGAATAATGACATCGTGACCCAGGTGGTCGAAAGCCTTGCTGAAATCATATGCTATGATCATAACTCCAGCAATGTTCACATCCTCCAGCAGACTGGTGGTGATGTCATGGATTGCTATGAGAGCAGAGGTTGTGGACGAAGCCGGGACATTACCAAACTGAAAATGGCCAAATGCGCTACGTAGACAGGATGACATGCCAGACTCCAAAATCAACTTTTCGCAAACTTTGGCTGGGGTTGGAAGTAAGGAAATTGGACGAAGCTGTTCGATTGAAACAGGATAAGACTTGGGGACCGGAGAGATAATACTTTGCTTCCAAAATGATGGGAACTCTTTTCGTATGATCGAGATGTTGATGATGTGACTTAACGGAGACGCAATGATGCTTACAGCTCTCTTGTATAGCGAATTTGGAATCCCATCAATACCAGGCGCTTTACTTGTTTTGATACCAGAGAGGGCTTTATATACCATTTCGACTTCAATAATTGGACACCATTCAGCGCTGTTGTTATGGCTATTCTCCATGGAAGGACTCGGACGCTTCGACTGATGAGATATAAAAACCCTGTTTATCTCCTCAACTGCGTGATAGGCTGACGGAAATTTAAGCATCAGTGAATCAATAGCAGAAGAACGGGAATTTCTCGTGCCCTTATATTCATCAACCACTTGCCAGAGTTGCTTTGAGTTCTCTTTTGCTTTTTGTGCCCATTACATTTTTTCTTGAAAGATCATAGACTTTACTTTAGCACTAAGATGATGGTAAACACCAAAATTTCGCTGCCGATAAGCAAACCAGCGTCGATTTATCAACGATTTGATTAAAGGAGTAATGAAGGGTTTGTCTTTTGCAGTCATGACCACTTTGGTAGACTGAATGGACTCACAGAAGTTGGAACGCAAGGCCATTTTCAGATAATTACACTTTTCATCCGTAGACAGTTCCATGTCGTAAAGTGGCAAGAAATTTACACTACTCATACTTCTCAAAAAGTCATTGACGTGGGACTCACGCAGGTCGAAAACAGTACAAACCTTGGCGTATGATGACTTCACTGATTCTTTAGGAATGCAAAGTATGGAATTATTATCTTAGTTTGCAATGGGCGGTCCTACAAAACATTGGTATTCATCTTTCAAAGTGGGAGATAAGACGACTAAATCCAGGATTGCAGAACAGCGGGTCGGCTCAGTCACAATATTCGAAATATCAAAACCGATTTCCAGGGATGTAATGTCAATTCTGTTGAAATCGCCAGTCACCATGATATCACACATGGGATGCTGCAACAAAAATGCATCGAGGTTGAAAGCAACATAGTTCAATGTGTCTCTCTGACGTTGTGCAGTAGAATTAGGCGGGATGTAAATACATACGAAACAGATGTTCAATTCGTGAAAGTAGAGCCAGATACTGTTGGAGTCACAAGGGTCACCAGACGTTGTAATCAAAATTGGTTTGAGATAAGTTCTTACCCAAACTACCACTCCGCCGCCTTGGCGACCATCATCTCTGTCATCCCGAAAAGTCAGGAAATCACCGATAGAGAAAGCACTATCCGGGTTCTCCGAAGTGAGCCAAGAATCTGTTGCGGCAAAAATATGGATCTCTTTTATGCCCATCAAGGCAGCAATGTCGTCCATCTTGTTAAAAGCTCCATTCAAATTCGTAGACATTAATCTTGGAAGCTTTCGATAAGGTAAAATCAATTTTGAAAATTCTTAATGAGTGATCGATGCTGTACTCTGCCTCTGTAGATGATGACATCTTCTCCCGCCTCTTTGCGTAGTGTAAGCTCTTCTCTTAACACTTTTTCTTGTTTCTGCTGGCAAACTGTAAAGTCAGGCTTAATGAAAATTCTATGCCTTTCATAATGCCTTAACCTTTTCGATCTTCTCAAAATGTAATTTCTTGATTCCAAGTCAGCAAGTCTCACTTTCAACAACCTTGGGCCGTTTCTCGCTTTACCAATTCTAGTATAGGATGTAATTTGGAGATTGGGAACATCAAGATAGCGCGCTACCATCTGCATTTCTGAAACGTCGTGCTGAAATCTTTCATCGACGCTCCCATTAGTTTTCTCGGGCAGGCCAAAAACAACCAAATTGGAGAGTCGGTTTTGTCTTTGTTCCATCTCTTGAAATAAGACATCAGGATCGTAAGGTTTACAATTGCTCAAATTGGACTTCAAATTGTCGATCTCTTGCCTCTGTTTTGTTTGTTCCATCCTCAGGGAATCAATAGCTGCTTCAATTCCATCAATTCTTGTTATAAGCCGATTGATACTCACGTTTATCATATAGAATTTGGAAGCAAACATGGACCGCAAGGAGGACAATTCCCTTCCATTTTCTTCAAGAATATGCTTAAGACCTTCCACGTTATCACACGATGAGGGTTTTGTCGAGTTAGATCTGGTGCCTCTTTTCGGGACATCGTGAAGTCAATTGCACGAAAAGAAAAATCGTTCACCCACGGATCGAACCACCGACCTTGCAGGTAAGATGACCACTTAACCTCTACACCATCAACACAACGGACCAAAAGTGCGAGATTTCTTGTATTAGAATTGTTTCAGGAATTCCAAACAAGTGAGGTACCTCCCACAAGTACGTCAGATTCTATTGATCGTACAAGTGACTGTGTCACGCCGGTACTGTGCGTTGTCACAGACGGGCAAGTGTATTACTGAGAATTGTTCAGCACAGAAGCAATCCGCACAAAAAAATAGAAAAAGCCACACTATCGAAGCCGTATTGAGGATGGAGACACAGACCATTTGATTTAAGGAGCGAAGACCCACACAATGATATATTTTTCTCCTAACAATACACAGACACAAAGAAATCCGAATGATGATGACAAACTTCACGACGGAGCGAGAGCGCGCGACCACACGACAAGCAGCCTAGTTACAAGGAGTGGGCATTAAACAAGAGCCACAACTTCAACGAAGCCAAATCTCAAGAAATAATCTTTCAAAGAGCAATAACCAAAATGGAGCCGCCACATCAGAAGAACTTCAGAAATCATAATCCTCGATGTCATCTTCACACAAAAACTACATATGAACGCCGACGTAAGCAGGATTTTGAAAAAATGCAAAAAGAGCACTCAATGAAGATTGTGAAAAGCCGAGGAGATCAGCAACATAAGCAGCGAAGAGTATACAGTAAAACGGCGGACGCAAGCTCAATAGTTGAGAAAAGTGAAAAAAGACTGTTTAGCAAAATATTACAGCACCGGGGACACGTGCTTCCAGAGTTGTAAAAGTCGGAATTGGAATTGGAATTGAAATTTCTGCTCTGGAATTGGAATTGGAATTAAAAAATTTCAGTGGAATTTTTCCAGCTCTGCGTGCTTCATCGACTTCTACCACCAGAAACAGCACATCGAAGAATCCTCAGACTCAGGCTGCATCGACCGCGGAGAACGAGCATCAATGCGATCAACGGAAAGAACTTTATCCATCGAATGATTCATTCTGATATTATTTCTCATTGACTACTAATTTTCCCCTTGATTATTTGTAATTGTTATGCATCTGTCATTTCCAAATATAGCATATTGCTATTATTATAAATTATTGCAATGAAGCGCTCTCTGTACGCTGAAAAAAAGTAATAATGGCTATTCGTACAACCAGCGAATAATAGGGGGACTTCATACAAAAAAGGCACTCTGTACAATAATGGCGAGAAAAGGGCGTTTAGCACATTTTTGAAGGTTGGAATACCTCTTAGTCATATCAATATTAGGTGTGAACTATGTACTTTAAGGAGCCAAGTTTGAATTTGAATATTTGAATTTCAAAAAAATGATAAGGGCGCTTTGTACACTTCGCGTATAAAAACGCCCTTATTTTTACTTTAACCCATTGCGCACCCGTAGGACTTAAAAGTTCCACTTTTTAAATAACAAAATGATCATATTTTTTTAATTGTAGGATCAATTTGATGAAATATCATTCAAACGTGATTTTCAAAGTGATTGTTACTGCCGCTGTTGTGCTTCAGGACGTCATCAATTTAAGCATGACCGCCTAAAATATCGGCAAAAGTAGCAAAAATCACGTTTAATAATGGACATATCAAATATATGTTATGTGTTCCTTTTCAGATTTTGTGCCAGTATAACGTATTCATAAAAATTTATTTTTAAAAAATCATTGGGTGATTTGGTGAAATTGAATTAAAACATGCGAGACTTAAATGTTCCAAAAAATTTCCGGAGGTTCCAGCGACTAAATGCGTTTGGAGAAGTCATAATGGGAAGTATGAATACTTTAATAATAGTTATTCAACACCACATCTGTACACGTTAAACGTAAATAAATATTCTCACTTCATTCCTAGCTAGACGCTGTTTGCATCCCAGATATTTTCAGTGATATAATGTTTAAAGAATGCAATGAATAGCCTTACTATGAATCTGAAACTGATTGTGAAGTTTTTTAATGAATCCACTGAGTCAGGATTATACAATTATTGTTGATTAAGGTGGAATTTAGGCCTACCATGGTAAAAAAAATAATTGCCACATGTGGGTGATTTTTGCAAATAAATCTAGACAAATTCATTTTTGGCACTGTTTCTGGTCTAGCTTCGATTTTACGTCATATATTCAATAACTGACTCATCATAACAATATTGATTCATCTGAACAGTTCAATACATTTCGAAACTTATAAGTAGGCCTAAATTTACAGCATTTTATGTTTAATGCAACTGGGTCATGCACAGCAAGTGATGGAACAGTAGCAATTGCTAACCATGTGTTCGACAAGCCAATTTGCTTCAAAAAGAGCATTTATGAAATAGCTCGTGTATTTCTTTCTAGCAAATCTGCAATTCATGTATGCAAATTTCTTGAGTAGGCCTATTGAAATGCTATGCTGGCAACAATTGTTGACATCTAATACTTCTCATCGGCGCTGACTAGCCTATAGCCTAAAATCGATCACGCTGAATAGTTTCAATGGGCGTGCAACATATATAGTTGATGTGCAATTATATATCTGAAACTAATAATTGCTTTCAGTTTTCAAGCAGAAGAATTTCGTCAAGGTATATCGCTGCCAGCCGACACACTACATTTTATGTGTGATTATACTACTGACATGACGTTTTGTTGGCAATTTATGCCGAGTATGACCAAGACCGTACTTTCATTCTTGATACAATATGACCACAGCGACATATCTCATGAACGAATAAAATGCTCATTTTGTCCCATCTAGAAGGATAAGCCACTGATTTTGCTGCAGTGGGGAATAGAACTGAGGATTGTTGTTTTGTTCAGATTCCCGCTTCAACCATTGGCTTAGTATATTCATCGGCGATGGTGCGCCGTCCTGAACGCAGTCAAGATTATGCAGCAGCTTTTCTGCTGAACAACGCATTTGACTATTACGACAGTTGTATAGAAAAAGATAGATCAGTAGGCCTGGCCCAGTAAGCTGGATCCATGCGTTAGTCTAGTTAGTGGAACACGCTGAACTTTCCATTTAAAGTCATGAACCTTTTCGAAATATAGAAACACGGCTACTCCAATGAAATCGCACAGTCAAATAGCAATAGCCAATCAAAATGAAGCGCTGTAGCTTTCCCTCACTAGCTGCATTTACCGTCCACATGGCTCTCAACAATATCAGCTGTGTTTTCTGAATTATTTCCTTTCCAAGTGGCTAGATTTTTTAGTCACTAGTTCAAGAATACTTGTACAATCTGCAGATGCAAGCTGATGCAGATTTGCACAAGTTAAGCCTCAAATCTGCGAGTTAAACCAGCAATAAACGATTGCGTTTTGCAAGGACTCTCTTGTGAAAACACATGGCTGTTCAAGCCACTTGGTAGAAAGCGCGTTTGCTCACCCTTGTCTTGTAGATAGCCTTCTTGGGTACCTTTGGGTGCAAATTGATAAAGATTTGTATTAGTTAGGACACAAATTTTTATTTTTCCCATCAATAAGCGAAGCTATTTTGCAAGTACTCTTTTGTGAATATGCATAGAAATTCAAGAATCAAGAGCCTCTATCAAAACCGCGTTTACACATTCTTATCATCTTATACACATTTTAAAGTACCCACAGATTTATACTGATGCAACTTTGCCTGTGGTAAAGGAAAAATCTGCGTGTATTTCTATTAACAAAACATCATCTTTTGCAACTACTCTCTCATGAAAACGCATAGAATTCCAACTCTCTAGATGAAAGGTAGGTCTATACATATCATAATCCTGCATGTCTGCTTCAGCCTACTGTTTCAGAAGACGTAATTCGATCCAAAAGAGCTTTTTGCTATTGTCTGCGTTTTCGTAATGATATCATTATAAGATGGATGTTTTGGTGATAGAAACATAGACGCAGATTTTTCCTTTGCCAGACTATTGCATGGATTTTGATGAAACTTGGTGTGGTGGTGAATGATTTACTGTAGAGCTTAAGTTTGTCTCTACTGCGTTTTCCGCAAAGATGCGCAGGAGTTGCGGCTCGATGTGTTCTTTTCTGTCGTGATGTTAGTTATTTTGGCTCTATAGCAAAAACTCATTAACCTTTCAAATACTATCTAGTCAACCACAGATCCAGTTGCATGTTTCCTTAGACTCTCACCATGAATGCGAGATACATTACCGGTATTAATTAAACATTTGTGGGGCCCGTTCTGAAAAAATTCAAAAGTTTCAAAATGGCGTCCATGTGATGCCTATCAAAACTTCATTACGGTAGGCTACCGCATAAGCTGAAGATGCAGCTTAGTCAAATGCCTTATGAAACAAGTTGACACAAAGGCCCACCTAACAGACTTACAGCTCTACATGTAGCTGTAAGAAGAGCTGTATGCAGTCTTGATTCTTTGATTAAATACTATGAATTTATATTCACATGATCTACACTGACAACAGAGGTCTGTCGTAGTTCATTGAATATCGAAAGAGAATGACAGCTATTAAGTCAATACAAGACACCAACACCCTTGATTCCCCGACCGCACTCGCCTGACCTAGGAATCGAACCGAAGTCCGCGGTGGAGACGAGCTCGCACCTTCTTCACCAGGCCACGCTGACGGTTCAAAAGGAATGCGAGTGAAGGCAGAAGTCATCTCTAAGTGATATCGACAGCATATTGTCCTATTATTATTGACAGAACGCTAACAGCGTTCATATTGTAGCGAGACCTTGGTTGGTGTCTTGTATTGACTTAATAGCTGTCATTCTCTTTCGATATTCAATGAACTACGACAGACCTCTGTTGTCAATCTACACTGTGACGTAGTCGTATGACATGCTGATATGCTGTCTCGCTACAATATGAACGCTGTTAGCGTTCTGTCAATAATATTAGGACAATATGCTGTCGATATCACTTAGAGATGACTTCTGCCTTCACTCGCATTCCTTTTGAACCGTCAGCGTGGCCTGGTGAAGAAGGTGCGAGCTCGTCTCCACCGCGGACTTCGGTTCGATTCCTAGGTCAGGCGAGTGCGGTCGGGGAATCAAGGGTGTTGGTGTCTTGTATTGACTTAATAGCTGTCATTCTCTTTCGATATTCAATGATCTACACTGTAAATCGCTGGATACGAAAAATACATACAAACATGCAACTTGAAACTAACATTTGATACGATATTCTCGCATGTTTACAGAGATCTAGTATGTTTTTATGCCAAGCATCACTTACTTTCGTATGTGATTGGCATGTAGCGATACGAACTATTCTGCCTGTGATTTGCTGTTTTACGATGAAATACGAGTTGTTGGTATGTTTTATATACGAGAGCCGATGCAATTTGGTCCTCTTTCGTATGTGTTTCGTATGAAGTGCTTAAAGTCACATAGCAAAAAACACGTATGTATTACATACTACTGACAGAAAACTTTTTTTAGTAATATCAGTCGTGAATATTTCTTTTTGATAATGTGGTATTTAACTAGATTAGATTTATTGTGAACTTTATGCTGTATGTCGTCGCTGCTACTTGCCTAGAAATATTAACAGGACTCTTGGTTAGCTCTACTTAACGAACCAAGCTGCTTTGCATCAATTCATTCAACCGATATCTTTTGTGCAACCATGTTGACTTATATATCTCAAACATAGCTACTTTTGCGTTCATGAATTGTAATGTGTTTTTTATTTCGGATTGGTAACATGCTTAATTCTAAAATTGCATAATGCATAGTTGTTGATGGTTGAATACTTTTTGATTATTTATGAGATGCCTCAGACTTACGTGTATTAAAATCGAATTCAGTATTGTAAGTTTGACTATTAAATGTCATCATCTTACTATTTACAAAACAGTAGTAAGTACCATATAACATAAGTGTAATCTTTATTGACAAAAGGCCTTAAATCAACATATTTTGGACATCATTGATGCTTTCCTTTAGCATTGTACTGGTGTGGCCTTAGTATGTAAAGCATACCACATCTGAAATAACATACGAAAAGCATGCAGATGGATACAGAAATATGCCAAAAAATATTTTGGTATGAATCCTTCGTATGTGATTGGTATTGAGCGATTTACAGTGTATTTCTGGTGTAGTTGACATGCGTGAGAAGTTTATGTCGTTTATTGTAAAACTTCTGGTGTACGAGTAAAAAGATGAAAAATTACCGAGTGGGCTCAATTACCGACACGTGTAGATAAAAAGGCTTTCTTTTGATTTTATTTGAGGTCTTCAATTTGCGTAGCTTATAAGTCTTCACATCTGTTTTCACAAACCTCTCCACTAGAGTAAATAACTTCGTCAAATATCGTGAAAATTAGTGCTCGTCTGAGTGCATTGATAGTTCAATACCATCACTCTCCCGTCCTCTGATGGAATTTAAAAGAACGCTACTTGAATGCATCAGGAATAATTATTTTACCTGATGTTACTGTTCATATATTATGTATTTAATAACTATTACGTATTCGATATATACAATTATTATAACATGGATATTATTGAGTGTCTCAATGCTGCAGGGGCAAGTTTTCAGGCAAGATTTGTCGTTGGTATTCTAATGGCATTTAGGGCGATATTTTGATGGCACTTTGTCGATGCAACGTCATTGGCCCGACATCGAAGAATCAGGAACCATAACTGTGTCGGCCCTATGTTGCTGGCCCGACAACGTTTTTTCACAGGGTATGTGACATGCCACGCGTAATTACGGAACACCCCCAAACATCCGTGGTTAGGGACATTCTATTCTTCTACCCACGTACATACGCGCTGCACTAAGAGTCAGAAATCACTTGATCTGATGCTGTTAAAACATTTGGAATGTTTATGAATAAGCGCGGGCGATCGTTTATAGTTTGCGCGTCGCCTACGGTTGTCTGAGTTGCCGCTTGAACCACTAAGATGAACCGCTAAGCATGTTCTGTCTTCCCTGAGCATGAAATTGAGGTCCTATCACATTGTTTAGCCTCTGATACATGCAGACACTTGAGACGCAAAGTCTGTATAGCAGGACTACCAACTATACTAACTTGTGTAACAGATATTGCAGCAATGTCCCGCAAAGCCACGGATGTTTAGGGTCATGTGTAATTTCGCATGATTGAGCGTGGCATGTGAGCAAGCCGCTGCGACTATTATCCTTCTTCGTAAACGAAAAAGAATGGGAACGCGTAGCTGTTATCAGCAGGGCTGGTAACGATTAAGAGTTCAAAAAAGTCGATTTATCGGATGCTTTAATCGATCAATCGTGTAAACTTGCATGCGCAAGATATTTAATGCATTGTTATTAGTGATGAAAATTTTCCATGGAAAATTATGGAAAAAATTGGAAAATTATGGAAATGTTTATTTTTTCTGATAGGCCCCATCTTCCACTGCCCATTTGAGCGCTTCCACTGCCGAGGCAGCTACGTACCAATAAATTGGGTCTAAAACTCTTGATTTCATCATTATTTCGATTAAAGCGAATACGAGTTCCGTCCGCGAAGTTTTGAACATTATTCCTTTGCCACCAAAGACTTGTGATAATTTGCTAGTATTTTTAAATATCACACATAGACACCGTTTGGGATAACGTGAATCTTGCTTTACAATAGGGGTATATAATTTCATGCAATGTGAAAGATCTGGAGTAAAAATAATGTACTTCATTTTGGAGTTTGCTAATTGTTAGCTTGAAAGTTAAGCTTTATTATGCAGCGTTGATCGTAGTCATAGGCATCTAGCATCAACAACTAGGTCTTAACAACTAGACCTTAATGCTTTGATGTTCGATGTCTGTGATCATACTGATGCAAATTCTCCATGTGTTGATGAACATGTGATGAAGTGTAAGCATGCACAGTCCACGCAGCATTCATGAGCGACCATATTGGAAGATATAAAGACTGTAAACTCGTGAGATATTTAGAAACTAAAGATATGTGTGATGAGTAAAAGAATATCTATGATATCTTTAAACTTCTGGCGCATTTTCCGATATCTTCGTTTGAGGATACACATCCTCCATTCCTAGTTCAGATGGTTCAGATAGTTCCAAATCGATTCAGATGTGCCCCAATGAATTTCAGATATGATGCAGATGAATTGGAGATCTCCAGTTGAATTAAAGATCTTTTCAAAGTTGAGCTTGTGACAGATATCTGAAATTCAGCTTTAGAAATCCATCTTTTGTCTGAAATTCATTTAGAAAGATCTGAAATAGACATGGAAAAGGTGCAATTGGCTCCAAAAGTTAACATACAGGGATGATTGCATAGAGTAGGGATACTATCGACTCAAAAAAGTATCTGTATACAGTGAAAATTTTTATATCAAAAAGATTCAGTTTTTTGCGTAGATAACGTTCCTGTGGTCCAAAACATTATTTGAGCAGTTTTGAAAAATCTAAATTTTTGCCAAATTATATACTACTGAGATGACTCTCCTATATGAATAGTATGAAACAAGTTGGATATCAAAAGGAATGAATATTTGTTGATTAACATCCGAACTAAGAGGAAATTAAGCTAATTTACAAGGGAATTTCACAAGTTGTATTGTAATGAAAGTCTTCATGAAAAAGTCGCGATGTCATTCGTGCTTTCTTGGCTGAAATTTCAAGTTTTCAATTCAATTTTCACCGGCATGATTTTGTGATTCACTAAATTCATGCTTCATTTCTTGAATTTGAATAGTGATGTGGACCCATTTACATCTTTCAAAGTTAATTGAAGTCATTGTCTTTGATTATGTGATTTTGCTGTGCAGTGGCAGGTTGCCTGTGATATGATCACGCTTAAGAAAATACTCTTGAGATGAGCATGAAAGTAATAAGAACCCATCGAATTGATAAGTTCGCAAACATTAACTCTCCAAGGCTGTCATGACACTGAGAATCTGTGAAATACCATCATTCCTTCTACATTACAATCATGATCACTCAATTTCGTTGTAATTTCTGAAAAACTGCAAAGATTTGCATATCCACCTGCAAAAATACCACCTGTATCTCCCTTGAGTTCATTTAATAAAATCGAAAGTGTATACACATTGGAAATTTAATAAATGCGGAGTTACTCTACCTAATATACCTACTCTATGGATGATAGAGAAGTTTTCGGAATATTACATAATCTTTTCAAACAACTATAATAACTCTCCGAAACAAAGGAAAAAACGTCAATCACCGAAAAATAAATTTCAAAATTTTCCACCTGAAAATCTTCCAGAAAATTTTTAAAAAAATTGGAAAGTTTTCCGGAAAATTTTCTGGAAAATTTTCCATTTGCATCACTAATTGTTATTTATATATAATGAATAATTTTGAAGATTTTCAATTAATTGATTTCCTTTGAACTTAAATCACAGGCCTATATATTGGTCCTTTTAGTCAACATGGAATGCTCGAGCCTACTTGGCATGGACCTGTGATCATGCATTGAAAATAAAATCAAACAACGAAGACTTCTGAAATGCTTGTCTATGCTCGTAAACTATGGAACACAGCAAAAAATCTTCACGAACGTTTATGAAATTTATCAATCGCAAAACCATCGCTTCCATTCTTGAAAAACTCAATTGACAACACATGGTCTCATTCGGCATGCACGGTGGGAATGAACTAAGCCGACGAAATCCTAAGGAAAAGATTCGTGCTTGTTACCATAGTAATTTTATGCGGATCGCGATTCAACGCATTGACATTAAGTTCATATACTGCTTATCATTACAAACATGTACATGTAGGCTATGTGCAAGTCAGTTGTTTTTCATGTTTTCTCTACTAGTGATAATTTTGCGTCCCGATTTTGGCAGTAAAAGAACATGAGGACCATGACATAAAGCTGACCATGCTCTATAACTAATTTTATCAAACAAGTCAAAGTAGTTTGTACATTGCTCTTCATGTTTCTGTCTGATTCATCGTAAATTCAGATTACTAAAAGAAGTAAAACATAAATAAAATTGATGGTGGCACACGGGAGCTTCTTCATTTCAAGTTTTGTTCATTTCAAGTTTTGTTCATTTCAAGTTCAAACTGCGCTCCCTTTCTTTTTAAGAAGAAGTTATATTTATTGATTTAAAAGAAATACAGATGAGACGGGTCGACCGGTTTCTGCACTCATTGCCTTAATCAAGACCCAACACTTAAAAGCTTGCAATGGATCATGCATTACATTTAAATACGAAGACATGATCACTCACATCAGTTCATCTTTCCGGTTGATTTTAGGCTTCAATTTGCGTATCAATTCACTCTCAGCTAACCGAGTTTTTATTGGATTATTCTGAATATCTATGAATGACAAAGTGAAGGCATCTACGGAAGAGTGAAGGCATCTAAGCAACATAGCAGGGACGAAAATAATACAAATAGCATCCTATAACTGGATTTTATAAATGACGCTACACACAGAAAACTAAATAAGTTAGTGAAAAATATGACGTTCCCTTTAGAATAGTTCAAAAACCTGGAAAACAAATACGAAGCACTTTCAATAAGTTCAATTCTCTAAATTCTTCTACTAATTGTAGCTGTAAAATCTGCGAATCTTTAAATAATGATCATGCTTGTGAGAAACGGTATGTTGTTTATAAATTCACGTGTTCTTTGTGTGGTGACTTCTACATAGGTTCTACGAACCGTCCTTTTAGATATTGTTTCCAAGAACATTGTCGTAGCATTGACAATAGAGATAGTAAAAGTGCTCTATCGGTTCATATGTCTTCGGTACACTTTGACCACACCAATACTTCTTCCATAGATGCCTTCACTTTGTCATTCATAGAGATTCAGAATAATCCAATAAAAACTCGGTTAGCTGAGAGTGAATTGATACGCAAATTGAAGCCTAAAATCAATCGGAAAGATGAACTGATGATGTGAGTGATCATGTCTTTGTATTAAATGTAATGCATGATCCATTGCAAGTTTTTAAGTGTTGGGTCTTGAGAAAGTCACCGAGTGCAGAAACCGGTCGACCCGTCTCATCCGTATTTCCTTTAAATCAATAAATATAACTTCGGTGTAAAAAGAAAGGGAGGGCAGTTTTAATTTTGTGAAACAAAACTTGAAAAAAAGAAGCAAAACATAAATATTTAGAAGTATCATGGATTTCGCAAATATCATCAAATGAATCACTAACTCAGACTGAGCTGAATTGACTTGTGCAACCAAGACAAACACATGAACACAAAATACTATTCCGTGTATACAATGTACATGTATATGAAATGATTGAGCGCCGAATACATAATCCAGTTGGATGACAACAAGGAATTCTCAGAAAAGTTGAAGCACATGTATAAAACTTTTGCTCAGACAATGGTCGTTAGTAGTGAAAACTGTGCCCTACTTGCGAGGGATAGGTACATGGATGGGTACATGTAAAATTTAGTGTTATCAATAGGTACATGGATAGGTACATGTATAATTCAGTGTTATGAATAGGAACATGTATGACATCTGTTTTACTGGATAGGTACATGTGTTCGGTACACTCGGTTGAGTACACTGTGTTTCGGAACGTCTATGATCGAACTTGTGTGGTTTGGTTCTGAGTACTTGGGTACGTACCGATAGACGTCCGTTGTTTGATTTTGAATGGGTTTGCTCAATTGCGACTATTGTGACTATTGAAACCATTGTAATCAAGATGACACATTGATTTTCCTTTTACGTAGACAAACTAAGCTATAAATATGAGATAGTTGTTTGATGACATACATAATGATGACTAGTATCCCAACGTCGTGGGTTGTCGCAAGAGACCTTGGATATTCGTTCAAAGCTATAGAAACTGTAACAAATCTCAGTGAAAATATCAACGCTGGTGATTTAGTTGATCGACTAATGGATCTAGATGAGCATGCAATGAATCACAATTTGGATCGTAGGTGGATAGAGGATTTCTCCATGCTACACTGCAATGATAGTGAAATTAGGAGGATCAAATTGGAACGATATGGAAAGAAGGAGACATCTGACAGTGTTTTAATAAAAAGTTCTCCCAATAAAAGTGACTTCAGAAGGAAATTAGAAGAAGAGACATTAAAATTATTATGTGAACGGAACTGCGTTAAATGTTTTAAACAGGAACGATCCCTTCTCTTTTTGCCATGTTCTCATAGCGTTATGTGTTCTACATGTTATGTACCCTTTGAAACTTCATCTTGTCCCCTTTGTGATGAAGAAATATCTTCAACAGTCACTGTATATCGTTCATGATGAGTCATCATGCAGGTCTGTGATTGGTCACTATTGTGTCTTTGTGTGACTTTTCTATATAAGGAGGACATTGTACCGTTCTATTTCAAGCATAATTTGAGGCTAATACAATGTCAATCAGCATGTCGTTCACTACCAACATTCCCATTTCAATAATTTACCGAAGTCAACTCTTCACCGGCAATATATTTTATTCTGCCGTAAATATAACTGGCTATAAAGCGGATTTGGTGGATCTGATGGAGGAAATAGTGAAGTATTTCCGCTGCGGAGAGGACGTTGTGGTGCAGAGAATGTTAATGAGAGTCGTGAACAACGCTCTTACACGAGTTGCAAGATTTTGGCTCAATGAAGTATTTCGCCCACTAGCTCAAACTGAGATTGTACCGGAATACTCTCGCTGTTGGTGCAGCAGTATCCAACGGAAACACAACACATGTCTCCATGACATTATCACCTCCAGCTACTTTGACGAGAAGGGTGACAAATGTAAATTGGACTTATTCAGTGGACCGCCATCAGTAAGCATCAATGTGGCTGCTCAAGGACATTCTGAGGTAATCAGTTTGCGGGCATACTATGCCAATATTTTAAAGACTTTCCATTCAAAGCCCTGCTGTATGTGCTGTCCAATTTCAAAACATCTAATGAAAGACATTGAGCAGCTCATAACTGCTACAAATCAGACTCTAACCGATGTAAGTGTGTATCAGTTTCCCTCTACAACTTGTTAAGTGTTTTGTGTAATTTTATAAGTACCAGCAACAAACTCTGTGTGAATGCTTGTAAACTTTTGTGTATAATGTTATAAGTACTAAGCAAAAATTGTAATTGTATTATCTATTTCCATATTAGAATAAAAATGTCTGTAAAACGGAAGGCATCTTCTCGTCAATCGAAGCGGTCCTTCAAACCTTCAAGTCAGTTTAAAAAGGCGTTGCGAAAGTTAAACAGAATACATGATAATAAGAAGAAGTGTAAATTGATTCAAAATTCAAGTGATGATTTCATTCGTGATTTAGCTTTTGCAATACACAAATGTCTACCTATTTACAAGCCTCTATTGAATGCGGCTCTTTGAATAGCATAAAAAGGTTTTCAAATCCAAGGAGTAGTGATAAGAAAAGGCGAAACTTAATTCAGCGCGGTGGTGGTGGGTTTCTAAGTATGTTAAAGGATATTGGAAACAGTATTAATGGTGTAATCAATGGTCCGCTTGGAAGGATTGCAGCAACTGCTGCAATGTTAATATAAGGTTAGCGAATCATAAAGTGACACGTCATCACTTTGATTGATGAGTCATATATAGGTGTATATAAGGAAGACGCTTTAATGATATTTTATCACTTTCAAGTGACAATTCATTTGCGCTGGTTGAAAGCGCCGAATTAGTACTTGTTGAAACATGACTTAGAAAATGTATACAATCAGAGAGGAAAGTGACGCTTTTGAGCAAGATCTCTTGAAGCTTCGTCCGACACGAAAGGTGCAAGGGATTGGAAATACATTCTACTTTCAAACCTTGAATTATGGTGATGATGGCTTTTATCTTCAAGTTCCATTCTTCCACAGTAATGGTATGTCTACATCAGAGTATAGCAATATGAGACAAATGCGAGTGACTTTTCCAAAATGGCAACAGGTGATTCTTGAAACTATTGACTCTTTCGCGAAAGAATGAGTTGAGCTGCCTGAAAGTGCTCCCACTCATTGGAGAAAGGCATTAGAGGAAGGAGTTGGTTACAAGGAATTGCCGGAATTCGATACACTGTTTTTAAAACTATCGGGTCATTTTCAAGCATTCGATCTCTTAACAAACGCGATGGAATGTGAGGATCTCAAACGGGGTCGCTATATGGGCTTAGTGCACGTTACCGGACTTTATATTGGCTCACATGGTTCGACTGGTAAAGTCGCATCTTTACAAATGAAGGTTCTTCAACTAGTCTATGAACCACTGCCAATTGATAAATGTTTAATTAACATTGATAAGACTGCTTCAAGTGATGGGAAGGAAGAGAGCAAAAAGCGAGGGCGGAAATCTAAAGATGGGAATCCTAAATTGAAGTTGAAGCGCCAAGATGCTGACTTGAAAACTTTCTATAATCCTAATTGTGATGAGGAAACACAACTGTTTTAATTTGTAAATGTAACTTGAAAGTTTCTATTCTGAATGTAAATAAACTTGATCTGGAACATGTGTCTGTTTTGTTGTTCTAAGCAAAATTAGCGGGATGATGAGTTTAATGTTAATGGAATTATAAGATGACAGATTTTCGTCTATTCACTGATCGCACAATGTGTGTCGCTGGACCAAGTCAGTCCGGTAAAACTACATTTGTAACTGAATTGCTACAATATAGAAATGAAATGTTTAACAAGGAAATTAAGAGAGTCAAATGGTATTATGGAATATTTCAACCACAACTACATTCTGCACTTCGCCAGAAAGGTTATGAGGTGAAGCAAGGGTTGCCATCAACTGAGGATATCAAAGCAGGTGACTTACTAGTATTAGATGATCTATTACGTGAAAGCAAATCTTCAAAGGATGTAACTGAAATGTTCATTCAAACTGCACATCATAGGGAAGCTTTTATTATCTACATCACCCAAAACATCTTCGATGGAGGGAAAGAGCAAAGAACTAGAAGTTTGAATACACATTATTTGGCAATATTTAAAAATCCAAGAGATAGCAGTCAGATACATCATCTCAGTAGACAGATATTACCTCAACAACCTAAAGTACTTTCAAAAATATATGAAGATGTAACAAAGAAACCACATGGCTATCTATTTATTGATCTAACCCAGGAATGTCCGGAACGACTTCGATTTCGAACAAATATCATACCTAATTCCGCTGAACCAATGACAGTTTTCTCGGTTCACAGTTAGTTTTAAGCAATGTACTTTGTTGCCTTATTATTTTCAAACATGTCGTATTCAAAGATGGTAGTTATTCCTCAAGAGGAGTATGTACAATTGACTACATTACAAAGTGCACAGTAAGTCAAAAATATAGATCAACCTATTACGAATCAACTTAAGGAACTAACACAAAAGGATATGGAAATTCAGAAGATTAAGGATCCCTATCGACGAATGCAGTTAGCAGCTGAAAACATTGATGAGAGGCGACAGATTCGTGACAAGTTGCGACGATTTATAACCTTGTCAACACCTCGACCATATCGTGTGCGCGCTGAGCGATTATTTGACTTCATTGATCCACATGTGAAGTTCAATGAAAGAGGGGAGATAATAGATGAAACAACTGGTGATGTTATTAGAAATAGTCACATAGATGACCTTCTACAATATGTTGTCAGAGATGTAAGGCGAAAACTAGGTGCACCACAAGGGTGGACATATTTTCAGAAAATTTTATCTGATCAAAATGTACCTCACAATATTATTGGAGGACCGACTGTGAATGAATTGGATAAGGGTCACTTACAAGATGGATCAAAGAAAAAAACACCCACGATGGCGGTCAAGCGAGAGCTTCATGATCCCGATGATCTGCAACCAAAAAGAGCTACTAGGCGCTCAATGCGTGTTGCGAAGGAGTATAGTAAATATTAAGCAAATATGAATTAAGCCTTGCCTCTCTCATATCATGTCGTTACAAAAATTTTGCTGTTGTTTGAAATCTGCGCTCGAAGGTAAAGCAGAAGAGGGCATAGAGGTTGATATCAATTGTGTTAGCAGTTGCTGTGCGAGTAATGCGCGTGCAAATCAGAACAAAAACGATGAGTACAGCAGTGAAACTCAGAAAGATTTATTACGACTTAAATCATCCCGCAAGTTTCAGTCGTCCGGAGGTTCTAGCTCGTGCAGCAGGTGTGGGAATAGAGAAAGTCAAGAAGTGGTTGAGGAGTCAACCGACTTACACTCTTCACAAAAATGCGAGAAAGCGGTTTCCAACAAGAAAATATGTTGTTAACAATATAGATAGTCAATGGCAAGCGGATTTGGCTGACATGCAACAGATATCACAGTACAATGATGGCTATAAATACATCTTAACCGTAATAGATATTTTATCTCGCTATGCTTGGGCACGTGCGCTGAAATCTAAACGAGGACCAGAAGTTGAAGCGGCTTTTCAGAGCATTTTCGATGAGGAGCGTGTTCCGCAAAGAATACAGACCGATCAAGAGAAGGAATTCGAAAACTCTCATGTTCGAAGTCTCCTTAAAAGTCATAATGTGGAATTGTTTAGTGTCAAAAGTGCTTATAAAGCTGCCATGGTTGAGAGGTTCAATCGCACACTGAAGACGAAAATATGGCGCTATTTCACTGCAAAAAATACACATGTTTGGGTAGGTGAGCTGCAGAAATTTGTTAAGAATTACAATGAAAGCTACCATCGAATCATTAAGATGAAACCAGTTGATGTTACCCCAGATAATGCGATGGATGTATGGCTTCGATTGTATGATAAGAAAGCGAAAAACATTTCCAATGAAAAGAAAATTAATGTTGGTGATAGAGTTCGGATTTCAAAGGTTAAGTCTACATTTGAGAAGGGGTATCTACCTAATTGGACTGAAGAAGAGTTTTTTGTAGATGAAGTAAATACAAAATTTAGACCCACCATGTATAAATTAATAGATTACCATGGCAATCCAATTGAAGGAAAAGTTTACTCTTATGAATTGCAGGTAGTAGACAGAAGTGAAGAGGTATATATGATTGACAAAATAATTAGGAGGAAAGGTCATGGCAATCAAAGGAAATATCTAGTTAAATGGAAAGGATATCCTGATTCATTCAATAGCTGGATAACGCACCAGGATCTACAAAATGTGGAGGTGGGAGACACTCGTAACTTTTAAGCTAATATAGCATGCGACTTCTTCCATATATGAGTTTAATATGTCTACTAACTTCAACATCATTCTTCCAAGCAATAACAACCCCAAGATATTCCCAAGTAACAAACCATCTCTATACTCTGTTGAATTCGCTAATCCAATTACTCTGCATGGACCCCATGAAGTTGCTCTAACTGAAATTACTTATTACAACGATATCAGTTTGCTAAAGAACAACTATTTTGAATTACATAAAGAAGTGCGAGAGAAGGATGATTGCTTTCGCATATTTCAAAATAGTCTGCATGGTACATGGGCTTTTCATCATCTAACTTTACATCCTTTTTCAACATCTTTACCATCTGTCCAAAACATGATTAAAATTCAAAAGGCATTTGCAACGTCAACTCTTGATTCTAAGGTTCCCACAATGAGCTTGCAAGATACAGAAAAGGAAATCGGTAGAATGTTTGAACGAATAAATGATCTCTTCAAGCTGACTTTGAATAAATTCTACAAACCAGTCATAAAGGGGTCAACAAAATTGGTGAAGGAAGGGAAGCATGTTCTTCTTGTATTAGGTAAGGATTTGAGTCATACTTTTGGGTATTCCAGAACAACTTTCTCATCAAGGTATTGGTACAATGGACGTGGGTGGAATTCGGAGAGGAAAGTCACTGATTTTCAATGTAGAATTGTGCCATTGTATGCATTACAAAAAAGGAGCATCCGAGTAAAAAATAAATTTGAGGTCATTAGAAGTGTTGAAGACTTTGCAAGAAAGTTACAAGGATCAGTGCCAGAAACGTTAATGACTTGTGAATATAAGAAAGAGAAAGTAACTTTATTTACTGTTGAAACGGAGGCAGAATTTATTGTTTTTACTAAAAAGACACCATTGGAAAAGTCTGAGTCCGCTGTTATTGAATTCGGATCTGAAATGATTGGGATGTTTAAGGGCCTTGAAAGCGCACCTTGGTTGACAGAATTAAATGATACATTCAAGGTTCAATTGTCCTCTTCTAAACTCAAAGCATCAACAAATGCTTCATGGGATATTCACGTATACAGCGAAGACATATTGGGTGATGAATTGTCTACTTCCAGTGAACTTGTAAAAAGAGTTAATTTGAACATTGAAAGCTTGAAAATGCCATCTGAAATGTGTACAAAGTTAAATGAGTTTGGTGTAGATTACCTTGATGCAGATGAATATCACTTTTCTTATGACCCACATAAGAAACGCATGATTCTAAAGGTAGGGAAGAACTCTCTTAGCAAGCTGGATAGCGTGTTAACGACCACATTGGGATTCTCAAAATCACCTATTTATGAAGGCACATCAATAGGCGATACAGCCCCATCACTAGAGCGTAATATAAGTAACTTATACGTCTATTGTAGCATTATTGAATATACAAGGGTTGGCGACATTGAGGCCCCACTTCTGCGCACATTTCCTCTCTCATCCGTAAGGAAGCAACTAATCAATCGAGAATTTTTTAACACAATGTATCTACCAATCAGCCGAAATTTCATCAATAGAATTGACATATCAATTCATGATGACGCAGGAGAAGTAGTACCGTTCTGTGGTGGTGTTACTGTTTTGACCCTACATATTAGGTCACGAGAATAAGGCTTTACGCTATTGTGACTTCCATAGTTATTCAATAGTCATAATGACAGGCATTTACAGTAGACCATCATATCAGAGCGGTTATCCCGTGTTTGTTGGAGGTAGACGACAAGTTGGAGGAGGCATATTTGGTGCACTAAGACGTATGGTTCTTCCAACACTCAAAAAGTATGGCGTACCAATCATGAAGCGTGTTGGAAGCAGGGCTTTAGATTTTGGTGCAAATGTTGCAGCTGATGCGCTTCAAGGTGAGGATATCGGTGAATCTATGAAAATGCGCGCGCAGCAATCTGCCATAGACGCATTAGATGATTTAACAAAGACGAGACGTACAGTTCGGAAGAAGCGTAGGAAGTCAAGACAAGTTGGATCCGGTCGAGTTACTAAGCAAAGACGCAGGAAAAGTAAAAAGCCGACTAGAGCAGCACGTTCTAAATCTAGACGTCGAGTGAAAACAAAAAAGCGCAAACGAAATTCCACAGCGACTAGAAACAAGTCAAAACGAAGGAAGACAACATATTTGTAGAGCTAATACGATGCAGAGTATCAATTCGGCTTTGTGTTTCTTCGATTCTCCCCCTCATCAGACAGACATCATCTCCTCAACAATTGTAGACATAGTCCCCACAACAAATATCGATGGTAACCAGCAGCCTATTCAGTTTGATATACCTGCCAATCCTCAAGATTATATTGACTGTCAATCCATTGATTTAGAGTTGTGTATACAAATTAAGAAGACTGATTGTACAAATATCGATTCATCCAAGGATATAGTGGGATTAACAAATCTTCCTATTGCCAGTCTGTTCTCAGATGTGTATCTAATATTGAATGACAAACAGATTGAAGGAGGGGATCGAGCATATCCATATGGAGCATATATACATACAATGACTCAATTTCAAAAGCAAGCTAAACAGTCACACTTGCAAGTTTCTGGGTGGTATGATGATCAGCAAGGGAAATTTGATGATGTCTCAAATACAGGGTTGAAAAGACGAATGGATTTAACAGCGGATTCAAAGGAATTATACTTGAAAGGACCTGTCTATCTTGATTTCCTTCGTCAATCTAGATATCTGCTATCACAGGTTAAAATGCAAATAAAATTTATTCGTGCACATCCTGAGTTCGCGTTAATGGCTTTTGGAGCTACAAACTATCAAGTCAACATAAGTAATGCCGTGCTCAATGTAAGGCGAGTAACAATGAACCCGTCAGTCATCAACGAGCATGCGACAGGATTGAGGAAAAACAATGCAATATATCCAGTTAATCACAGTGTGTTGACAAACTTCACAATTGGTGCGGGATCATCCTCACATGCCTACCCAAATCTTTTTCCCACTGCAATGCCAAAAGCGGTGTATATCACATTTGTGGAAAATGAGGCATTCATTGGTGCTTTTGAAAAGAATCCATTCAATTTCCAACACTTTAATGTTAGCAAACTAGCACTCTATCAGGATGGGAAATTTGTATCTTGCAAAGCATATGAACCTAATTTCAAAGATGGTAAATTCGCACGTGAATATGGTTCTACTTTCACCGCCCTCAACATGTTTAATACAGATGATTCAAATGGAATTACAATGGATATGTACAAGAATGGCTACTTCTTCATTATGTACAACCTCACAGCAGGTGCAGATCTAGGTGGTGAAAGCGTAGGAGTTACAAAGCCTGGAAATCTACGACTGGAGGTATCATTTGAGTCACCTTTGAAGAAAACAATTACTTGTCTCATTTATGCTATCTATGATAGCAAAGTTGAGATAACAAGAATGAGAGACGTGACTGTCAGCTATCAGAGATGAGTAACTTAAGCAACATAGAAATCTTGAGGAAAATGAGGAAAGCTCATCCCTACTCCAAGACAATATTTCTCAATGTCTTTTCTAGAGATAATTTACCTGATTCAATTCATTTCTATCCTTGTTCGCTTATCATCAATACGGATACCAACAATCTTCCCGGAAAACATTGGATTGCTGTATACATCAATCGTTATAAAGTTGCCGAATATTTTGACTCTCTTAATCAACCTCGTTTACATGATATCGCATTATGGATGAACAGGTTCTCCTGGACTGTTAGGAAAGTGACATCGTTCCCACTTCAAAGTAATACATCTCTAATGTGCGGTGGCTATGTACTCTATTTTGTCAACGAGAGACCATTGAAAAATAACTGTAAGAGTGCTTTAGAACTATTTTCAAAAAACTGTGATAAAAATGATGTAATTCTTACTAAATATGTTGAAACAGTTTTGAAATAAAGTTTTATGTTGTATCATTAACTTGCTCTCTTTTTTCCAAAACAAGGGTTTATAAGGAAAACAAAAACATATTCATATTTCATTATCTATTCACATATATACAAAATCTACAATTTGGTTTTCATGAAACATTTTTTCAAATCACATGTGATGGGAGGTACATCACTTATGTCTTTGATGCCGGTTATCACAATCTTTCCATTATGGAACACATGAACATGATATGGATGCCAGTTAGTCAATTGAGCTGCTGGAAATAACTCCACTTCATAAGTTAGATTATGTGATGATGTAACTTTACGGAAGTCATAGTGATGGTGTAATTCACATAACACGGTCATTGTCTTCACTTTCCAATCAGATAATGAATCACCAAGTAAATGTTCCAAAGTTAGGTGTAGATATGAGAGATCACCCTCCATGACCCTTCCAATACATTGGATTGTTCCATTTGGAAAGAATAGGATAGTGAGAGATTTATCCTTCCTCTGAATCCTCCATGTTAACATTGAGGGTCTTCCAAGATTTAAGCTCGTTGTCGGCTTCAATTTGCGTTTTATCAGTAACCATTGTTTTCGGTTGGGTATATTCCTCTCGATCTCTTGTAGATTGAGTTTTGACTTTGCTTTTGTAGTTAACATCCGATTTACAACTTCCAACCGTTTGATGTCCTCCATCTTTAATGAATGACGTTATCTGTGGTAGTATCTCCCTTGTAAAGGTTTCCCATGTGACGTCACTGAAACGAAAAAATCGATATTCAACATCTTCCCGTTTTGGTGAACAGACGTATAGTTTGACTGATGAATCACACTTTATCCATACCTTGTCATCGAGAGGAATCTTGATCCGAGTCTTATGGTTGTCAATGAGATCCGCAAAGTCTTTCAGTGAAGGCAATGAGTCAATACTAATGCAAACGCCACGATGTTTTCGATCACTATTTGCTATTGAATGACGAAATGCTATTCTTTTAGAATTTGTTATGCGAACGTTTTGAACATCACTAAGTTTCCATGTTCTAATGTAATGAGGCATGTTCCGAAAGCTATGTTTCAAATTTGAGTTTAATGTTTGACTAAAGTTTGTTATTATATTAGCTCAACATATCGGAATGATGTTGAGCACAAATTCTTCACATATTCATTCACATTAGGACTACCTATTTATGAGTAATCATTTCTACATATCGGAAAGATGTAGAAATTTCAATTTTAGTAAGACTACTTATGTATTAGTAAGTGTTGCTACATGTCGGAAGATGCAGCAATCGCAAGATCTATTACAAGTGGAATATTATATTGTTTTTATTTAGACTTATTCTACATCACCTGTGACAGGAAGGCATCTCCTTCTCTTCGACGGTGGGGGAAGACCTAGGCTGTAGTGTCCATATGGTAATGATAAATTTTTATCCAGCCAACAGCGCTTATCCTCCCAAAGTGAAAGACCTCGCTTCCTAAATGATTTTGTGCTAACTATGTGATTTTTGAATTTATAATTGTCATATCTTCAGTTGCATCATTCTCACTATAATAGACACTCCTATAGTCATTATGTTTCAATTTTTTAACTGCTGCTCTCTGAATTCCTTTTGCACGTTTGATGCTATGATTCGTAGAGTCTAGATATTTCATTGAATACATTTTCGGTTTTAGTAGGATCATTTCCTCAAGCAACTTTCCAGCACACTCATCCTTAAAACAACCTAATCTAGCTTTGTTTGTAGTTGAGTATAGTCGGTGCTGCCTGTCATAGTTTGAAGAGTCAAACTTTTCACCGAAGTATAGAAGTATATCTTCCAGACGGACAGGTGGTGATGTGTATAAACATAGGAAGAAATTGTCGGTATCACCTCCACAAAGCTGCGTTCTATTTATCAGTGGACACCCTTTTAGATCATTGTAATATAATTGATACATTTCCAACTTACTATAGTCAAGTACTGCTTGACCAACATATATTAATTTATTTAAAACTATTGAAGGTTTGTAGATTTCCATACCAACCAGATCTTCATCAAATATTTTGTGTTGAACATAGAGAGGATGATTTGACAATTTCAGTAGTTGTTTCTCATTGTTGACTAGTTTAAATTTTTTCCTTCTCCTTACATTTTCCATTGTTTTACCATATAAAGAATTATTTTTCAATTTGTAGAATGACTTTTCGAAGTCAGTGTTTGATTGAGCCCTCTTTTGAGAGTTCATATCAATGTATGTTTTAACCGAGGCTTTTGTGTGAATTTTATGCCACTATGAATCTTCTTGATTCTCATGCCCATGGTCAAGTAAAATTTTAAAATTGAGTAGTGGACTACATAATTTTCCCTATCAAATTGATGGAGCAGAAGTTTCTTGATAGAAGAAAAATGTGCATTTGGTCTTACTTTTTCATATAGATTTTTCATATAGTGTGAAAACATTCTCTTTTCAATCATCTGCATTTCTGGAGCTAATGGGAAATCGGCAGTGTCATCATGAATGGCTGCAGGATACTCTAAATCTAAATCAAAAATGTAGCCGATTTCACTATCATCATCTATATTTTGAACATTTTCTTCATTTAAAAAATTATCTAATTCACCTTCATTCAACCATTTGAAATTTGAGTGGGGTAGATTCCTACTGAGTGAAGAACCGTAAAGATTATTAACATCTAAGTAGGTCAAATGTCGACTTTCATGTGTATTATTTCCTAATTCTTCAATGCGTGCACGCGCTCGGTGAATGTTGGTGAAAGTCATACCCCCTCTAATTCCTCGTTCAAATAGATTGTACATATTTTCATCTTGTATGTAGTGTGGGGGATCATTGGAAGAGACATTTAGTGCTGAGGTAAAGCTAAGATGTGGGAGACTGACAAAATGTACAGGGTCGACTTCATCCTCACGTTGACTCAATGCTCTAAACACTTCAAATATGTCTGCCAACAATAAAACATCTAACTTCAGATATGCCAGCAGGTAATCACCAAATGTGCTACAATTAAATTCAATCCATGCCTTGTTAGCGTGTTCATATTCACTATGGGAACAGTGCTCACGAGTAAGATCATTATAGAATTCAAATTGTGGTAGACAGTCTTCCGTCAACGTGTTTAAGTTTTTGAAGTATGAATATGGAAACACTCCCTTCTGATATAAAACATTATCACTTAATTGTGGAAATTCTACCCTTAATGTCTCTACATGCTCATACGTTTGCAAGCCCTTGGCTAATTCACTCAAGGATGCACTTCGAAATTGATATGAGTCTAAGAATTTTAGTTTAAAGTATACTGTCTTCCCTTTGTATTCATTTACAGGGACACTGGCGGATAAAGTTATATATTTTTCAGCAGTTTCTGCTACAACATCTAATTTCCAAGATTTCATTCTTCCAATCGCTTTATAGCAAACGATGTGACTATCATAACTTTTAAAATTGTGGAAAAATATGGGGAGCTCCCGTCTGTTAAGTCTTAACCGGAGATTGCATTTCCTACATAATGTTTGCCTATATCGTCCGGTGATATGATCATGATCACGAACTTTTATGACTTCATCGCTGAATTTCGATTTACATTTGTTGCAACATTCTGCATTCTCATGGCGTGCTTTTTCATCCGCTGACAGTGACATTGGCTGCCTAGTTGTTGCACATTGGTTGTCATATAAGTCTTGGGCTACAGTTTCTAAGTGGTGCAAGAAACTAATAATGCAATTTTCTCCCTCAAAGAGGTAATACTTGTTTTCAAATTTCGATTGAAGGGCATTATGCCAGACATGATAAGCTCCAATGGCCGCAAGTTTATGTATTTTCTTATCAATGTAGCACTCTATATCCACATAAATTACTAAAGGAGGACTCAGTTGATATTCCATGCTACTTGTTAGTACTTTTAGATCCGATGGCATTTTTTCTATTTGTGCTTTTCCTCGAATGCAAAACTGGAAGTGTCGTTCTAGTGTTGTCTTATATGTGAATGACTGAGTGCATCTTTCGCAGAAGTATTTATGTCCTTTTAAAGTTCTCCTATACAATCTTGACAGCTTTGGAATTCCACAATAGTGTGCTGCTCCATTGTTTAGAATTAGCAAAATATTAACCGTTTGCCTACCAGTAAAGTTACTATTGTAACGAACACCTTTGAGTCCATTTTCATAAAAGTGAATGTTAATTTTAATATCATTATTTTTCTCAAATTTTGGAATATCTTTGATTGATACTGGTGTGGAAATGCCTTCCATATTTAGCTCAGATGTCCACTTACTATATGATTTTACTTCATTCCTTGAATAAGGTACTTCACTATAATGCAATATTGATAAAACTGCATATAGGAAGCAATCATTTGCATTTGAATTAACATTAATGACAGCTTTAGAGTTTTCTAACTTCTTTGGTAGAGGAAATGATTGTCCACCTGACAGTATTGAACTTGTTATTACATTGAACTCTATATTTTGCACATCATCTATAATCCAATTGCTACCCTTTTTTGTGAAGGCTTCAATATGATTTATTAGACTATTTAGATGATCCTGAAACCAAGCATCATAGTCATAAATATAGTTTGAGGATGATGAGGTAAAGTGTGCGAGAAAAGTTTCTTCTTCTTGAGGATTAGAACGGACATAACGAATTTGTGCAATCAGACGACCGCGCAATTGATAGCTCCTTAGTAAGTCAGACACTAAATTCCCTAACATGGAACGCATGCTTTCTAAGAATGATGTTATGTCCACAGTAGGTGTTGTTGGTGTGATATCATACACACGTGCATGGCCATTGAGTGCGCTTTCGCTGAGACTAACAGTTCCATAGTTATTATGCATATTCATCTCACTATTTGTATTATGTACATTCATATGTTGTCGAAATCTACTTATAGAGTTATACGTTTTGCCACACCGAGAGCAGTATTGCATAAAGTTTTGTATGTTAGTTGAAGCGCTGGTTGTTGGCTTAGAAGTAGATCTATTTTGATTATTTGAATTTGACTCTGTTATGCTATCATTCGGTTTATTATTGCATACAAGTTTATGCCTCTTAAGATTATCTATCCTATTCGTCTTATATGGACACTTGCTACATTGATACGGTTTTCCTAACTTACAAAATTTTTCATGACGTTGCAAATTGCCTATGAGAGTAAATACTTTTCCACACTTGGTACAGACAACCATGATTATTGATGAGGATTGAAATTAGCAAGCCCTTATGTACATCTACCATCTAATGACGTCAGCGTCATCACCAGCCAATACCATATGTTCCGATCTGTTGTAAAGAGAAAACATAAAATTTAAAGCAATCTATTTTTTTCCAAAAGTGAAAAGAAGTTATAACTTGATGCATTTCACAATGCCACTGTGGTATAATTTCAAGTGGCTACAGCTTTCACTGCAGCCACCCAAATCGTCCATTCGCGTCAGTCTAAGTCTACGGATGGTATTATCGCTGAACTCGACGTGGACTAAGGTCTCTTTCTCATGTCGTTGGCTATTTGTTACTTGTGAGGCCAACAGGAGGTTTGATTGAGTTATGTTTTGTAAGGACTCAACCAAACCTCTGTTGTCCTCCATTAACTGAGCCTCACGAGCCTCGGACTGTTTCAGTCGCTCTTGACACCGCCGTAACTTGCTTTCGATGTCCTCCTCCTCCGTCGTTGCGTCAAGGTCTACGTTGTACTCGCGTACTGGGAGAAGAGCCTTAGGAACTACGGCTGGGATAGGAGGTGTTGGAGAGGAAGGAGCTGCGGCTGGGATAGGTGTTGGAGGTGAAGGAGCTTGGACTGGGATATCAGCTGCTGAGGATGGGGCCAATGTCATCATCGGCGACAGTGGTAGGCGGACATTCCAGCTAGGAGACGCCCGGATGTTGGAGAATGAGATCTCCGCTTGAGACGCAAACATTACGGAGTCCTGTAATTGAAAGGAACAATTGTTTATCATCTATTTACCATTTTTTGACATTAATTAGATACAAATGTGAATTCCTCTTACCTCCTGCTGGATTGCGGTTTTTTGATCGGATCCACTCGCCTTGTTAGGAGTCACCGAATCATTCCGAAAGATGAATTAATCAATTGTAGACGAATATATTGATAATCAAGTGTGTTTTAAAATAAATTTTAATGAAAACAATTCTGTACACATGCAGTTAACCAGTCATATACTTACATGTACATCAGAATCATCATCTTCGTCGGAAGAGGACGTCGGAGATGAAGTCGCTGAAGTAGTGGCTTCATCCTCGGATGAGGAGTCCGAATCCTCCGATGTTGAGGAGTCAGCCGATGACTCGCGAATTGAGTATGGTTTCTCCTCATTGTCCTCTACCGACGTTGTTGTCGCCGGCGTAGACAAGAAGCTTCTGTGATGCTTCTTCAGCGACAGAGATCGCATAGACTGCAACGAAAAATATGATGACATGTTTGCAACTCATTGACGAAGTATGTATGTTCTTAAAAATACTTGATGCATTTTCAGTTATTGTTGACTGAGACCTATGTAATGACACTTACGGGACTCGAAGGTAGTCTGCTCCTCGGTGAAGGTAAGCGCGGAATTTTTGGGCAGCTTTGAACACTAGGAAATAGCTGAAAGTAGGAAAAATTCATGTTTAATTTCACATTGAGAACTAATAAATAACTGAAATGCTTACATTTCGCAATTTTTCGGCCACTATATCTTCGTTAGTCTTTGTCGGGTGAGGTAGCTCACTCTGAAATGTTTAAGCAATGGTGATTTACTTTATGTACAGAAATAATTAAATTAGTCAATAAATACCTACATCTTTAGCGAACAGTTTTTTCTGAACCAACACCTTGGCTCTCTTCGGTGGGGGCATCAGTACATCCTGAAATGTTTAACAACATATAATCATTTCATACATAATGAAGTAGTATTTTTTTTATTTTTCTGCTGTGAGCCAGTTATCCGTTGAAGCTAGCATGTAGAATTGATGGCACTCACCTCACAATCACTAAAAGTCTCATCGATGAACTCCCGAGACTTAGGAACTTTCCTCTTAGGAACTCGAGACTTTTGAGGCTTATCCTTTGGAGCAGGTTCATCCAACTGGGAAAGCACGCCTTCAATCGGTCGCTCCTTCCCAAAAAGACGCTCCAACTCCTTCTTCTCAACTTTAGAGGTTAAGTTAATCCCCTTTCTTCCATTTAGTTGAGCACAAGGGGTGTGCTTGGCAATGAAAGCTTTCGCGGAGTCACTATTCACCTTTGCATCGCTCTTTTCATACCTCTTACACGTGAGACAGTAGAGGTAGGTGCAGTCCTCTCGGAAGGAGCATTCCTTATGCCCGCTTTTGTTCGCATGTCGAACGGGCAGTTGA
This sequence comes from Prostheceraeus crozeri, assembly GCA_907163375.1. Classification (NCBI taxonomy): domain Eukaryota; kingdom Metazoa; phylum Platyhelminthes; order Polycladida; family Euryleptidae; genus Prostheceraeus; species Prostheceraeus crozeri. Next base: position 14,283 of record CAJQUW010009447.1, on the reverse strand, counting down.
CAAGTCTCACAGAAATGGAAGATGAGACGTTGCCGTGCGATGCTTTCTTGTCGAACCATTTCTGTAGAGGATAAAAAAAAATTATTATAATTTAATCTCTTATTAAATGAGAAATCATTTATGTACCATCTACAAAGCTTTATTAAGTACTAGATTAATATTTGACAAATCTTAAGAAGAAATAAATTCATGGATGAAATAGAAACTGAGATTCGAAAGTTTAATTTCATTCGAAAGGGTTTGTTCATAAAAAGACATGAAATTTGGAAGCAGCTGATTAATCATTATTTAATTTCGAAATAATAATAGAATGAAAATGAGATTTCGAAAATTTGAGCCACTTCTCAATTGGTTTAATTAAACAAGCTTGAATTTTATACATTTGTTAGCAGATGACAGACTGAATATTTAAAATGGATGAAGGCTTTATTTAGGTATCTTTTATTTATAAACAAACTGTGAAAATCTTGTTGATTTAAATACACTTACATTTAAACTGATATATTCATGTCTCTCGCTCAATGACTTAATTTAGGATGAAAAATTAAAAAAACATGGTTAATAATGTAACATAAAGTGTTCCTATCCTAAAACCCAAGCTTCTATATTTAAAGCTATTTGGTTATAAGAACTTAATAATGTTTCTACTCCCGAATATCCTATAAAGTAGCACAACATGGTAGTGAAACTCACTTCAGAATTGTAGTATGAATCGGAGAACGGAGGAACGAAGAACGACGTCTGCTATGGACACTGAATTATTTGAAAATGAGTGAAAATTCGTTGTGTGCAACTTCTTTATATATGAAATTGACAAAGCAACTATGAACAAAGACCTTATGACATCACATCCTGGAATTGGTACGGTCAAACAAAATTGATAACTCAAACAAAAAATTAAACCGCTGGTTTATTTTTAAACTTAGAAATGGAAGTGCCATCAAATGTGTTGAAAGATTTCTACATGTAAACAGTACAGTGAATTCAAAGTAAGATGAACTGATGGACTGACATATTACTTTGATATACATGTTATTATTAATAGTCATATAATGATTCATATTTGAAGATATAAAACGTGTGATTTGAATAGAACATAAAAATTTGAATTAAGCGCTAAATTTCGAAAATTCAAATTTCGCGCCAAAATTTAAATAATCAAATTTAATGACGTGAATTTAAAGATATCAGATGCTTGAATTGTTCAAGAAATTGTAAATTTCAAATTGCGCGCCAAATTTCGAAAATTCAAATTTCGCGCCAAAATTCAAATAATCAAATTTAATGATGAGGGCTAGGGTTTGGGTTAAGGTTAGGGTCAAGTTTAGGGTTAGGGTTAGGGTTAAGGTTAGGGTTAGGGTTAGGTTTAGGGTTAGGTTTAGGGTTAGGTTTAGGGTTAGGGAAGCAAGAAGAGTATCTATGGCACCCGGAACCCATGGGTAAATAAATTTTCGAGTGCGCGAAGCGCATTCGAAAATTTATTTACCCTATAATCCGGAAAATTTCGAGGGCGCGAAGCGCCCGAGAAATTTTGAGGCCCCCCGCCGTGTTTGAAGTGTATGAAGGTCAAAGGTCAAGGTCAGGTCTAAGGTCAAGGTCAAGTGTAGAGGTTTGTATATTATGGTCATTTTTAGTTGTAAAACTTTAACTTTGAAAATTTGTAAACTTAGTCATTTTTGTAAAAAAACTTGGAATTTTTCAAGTTGCATACAGATGCATACAACTAGGATTTTTTCATCAAATGGGTACATGCAATATATCATTCGAATGCTCTTTCATGCTGATTCTAATGGTGTATTGTATGACACTTGTATGACATATAACTAGAGAGCTACATGCCTTTAAAGAATGGGCTAAAAACTTAGTGAATTTAAAAATCTAACATTTGTCTGCTTGCATACAGTTGCAAACAACTAGGATTTTCCCATCGAATAGTTACATACCTTATATCATTCGAATTGTCTTTTCATTCTCATCCTTATGGTGTCGTGTATGACACATGTATGATATCATCTTGGACTGCTACAAGCATTTTAAAATTAACAACATAACTGTTTCTTTAAAAGTTGTATGTTCCTATTTATTTCAAGTTGAAGTCTTCATATTTGATTTTTTTGTTTCAATTCGGTTATTGAACATCATTAATTGTAGACAGTTATTCCCCTTTCCCATTCAGACCTTAATTGAAGACCGATTTGTGAAATGATAAAACAAGTCTGTTCATATATACAAATGAATATTAAATGAAGAGATTAAGAAAAAACACACTAAATGTCATCAAGGTAAGGAAAGGGTACAAGTTTTTTCAAGTCCACTTGCACATGGATCCTGCTCTTTTTGGGCGCACAGGGACAGCGACGTGGTGTGTCAAGGTCGATGACCGAAAATTCGAGAGCGGTTGTGAGGTTCCGCTCGTTCGGCTCCATTCGCATGAAGACCCGTTTGGTGTGATACTTTTTCGGCGCGTTCTTCACTTTGACCGTGACTCTTCCATAAAGTGGCGTTCGCATGGACTTCTTATTCATGTGACGCATCGTCTCGATTGATACGTCACTATCTTCATCACTCGAGTAGTCGGGCGATGCAGGGACTTGGGTGAACACCACCGGCTCGTTTGGTGTTGTCGATCGCTCCATCGGAGATTGGGGAGGTGTATTGGTACGTTCCACTGGCGAAGTGGCACGATCAGCAGTACCGTTCTCAACTGCGGCTTCCTGTTTGCGATCCATTATGACTTGTAGATTTAAAATAATTGTAACTTGCAAACGTGAGGATTAGAACCTTTGATAAGAATTGGTACAAACCTCGGACTTATATACTTTTTAAACAAAGGAAATCCTAACAGCCAATCAGAGAGGTACCGAACTTCCCTAAAGAATATATAACTATATAAAGGATGTCATTGTTCCAAACTGTTAAGTACTTATCCTCAACGTTCCATAACAAGAAGCATGTCCTCAAAACCTCTATTCTATTTTCAAAATGACAGCCAAGTCATTATGGGAGGTCAGTTGGATATGACCGTGCATCTCTGTTGCGGCTGCAAAGTGGCCCTGTGGAAAACCTTGACTGTGTCAGCACTTCAAAGGCGGAGTGGACTACCAGTGAAGTGTCCGGTACACGAGCGTGACCATGACTTTAGGAACAGTCAGACATTTCATGAATGGTGTGATGACTTCCTGAAGATCATGGAGTCGCCTGAGGGACGTGATCTGTACCCATCATTTATTTTTAATGCATAAATTAAACTTACATTGTAAATCTCTTGTCTTTTTCATTTTAAACATAGTTCTGGAATTGGTTTTCTTATTGGGGAGCAACTAAATCATAACTGCACATTAAAGTTTCACATCTAAATAGTGCTACATTTAAAATAATTGTCACAATAGTCGCAATTGAGCAAACCCATTCAAAATCAAACAACGGACGTCTATCGGTACGTACCCAAGTACTCAGAACCAAACCACACAAGTTCGATCATAGACGTTCCGAAACACAGTGTACTCAACCGAGTGTACCGAACACATGTACCTATCCAGTAAAACAGATGTCATACATGTTCCTATTCATAACACTGAATTATACATGTACCTATCCATGTACCTATTGATAACACTAAATTTTACATGTACCCATCCATGTACCTATCCCTCGCAAGTAGGGCACAGTTTTCACTACTGTCGTTGTCTCAGTTGAAGGTCTCAGGGTTGTTCATACTTGAGACAAGGATCGTGGAGTTTGTCTCACAGGCTTCTCTCAGACGCTTGAGATAAGCTTGCCTCAGGACCGTTCACACTATCTCTCAGCAAACGTGGTCAGCCGCCCACCCTGGCCGCCCCGCACAAACGACAACGGATAAAGTTAGTGGGTCTCAAGCATGTCTCAGGACTGTTCAGACTACGTCGAGTTAGTCGCAGCATAGTTTTGATTGACGTTTGAAATCGACGACGCAAACTATAATCTTGCCGTTTGATTGGATGATTGGCTGCCACTGTAAACTCTAGGGCACAAAATTTCGCTCGAATTAGACACGAAATTTAGGCATCAATTCTAACCAACACAAGGCACGAGTAGGCACGACGTTCATATTGCCGAGTTCGTGCCCACTGATTTTTCCTTCGATTTCATTGGATAAACAAACATTTAGTTTGGTGCCTATTGGTGCCTCGAGGCACTAGAAAGGCACTAGATAGGCGCTAACTGGCACGAAATTTCGGCTTCGTGCCTAAGTTAGTGCCCTACAGTTTACAGTGTGAGTCTCAGCTCTCATGTGTGAACGTAGCTTAACTTATCAATTTCCTCAGTTCAAGTATAAAATATCTCATTTCGAGTTTAGGCTATGCGATCATTTCTCACAAAGCAGTCAAAACTTTGTCAAATCAAGAGCTATAAACTAAGTTCAACGCAATAAACGCAACTACAAATGTGATGACTGTCTGAATGATATCAGCTTTTCACTTAAAGATGTCACGCACGTGATAATTGATAGACAGTGGATCGCTTCTGCTTTCGTGCGACGTGGGGATTTCTCTGAGACTGCACGCCAATTGAGTATCTCATACAATACAGCGTCCGAATTGCCTTGACAAAGGACTAAGTCCGAAACGTCGGCAACACCAAATTAACTATGATTCGCTCGTGCCAGATTTTGTGTTTCCCACAGAAGCTTGGTAAAGATTGTCAAAATGCAATGTAATTACGACAATATCCTACGTTCCGTACCGTCGCAGGACCTCGAGACGATCCGAGTAATTGGAGTTTAAACGACTTATTGCAGAAATTCGATATAAAAAGCAATTGTATCGCCAGCGTGTTGCTTCTTTCATACGAATGGGCGGAACAATCCGTTTCTTCTGTTACAGAAGCCAACGTAAGAAATATTTAACAACATATATTGACTCTTAGCAGAATACATCAATCACGAGTCTTAATTTTGAAACACACGATTCATTTGGATATTTCATGTCATCTCCAGGTCTTTTGATTGCAATATTAGTTCAACAGAACTCAAGATTTAATCTAGCTAGTATTGTAATTTGACGGTACAATAAAGAAAAAAATAAAATGGAAATCACAATTAAATGCGAATAAAATAATTGCCGAATACGAATACAAATAGTGAATTGGCTTATTATTAACTGCTTGAGCCATGATTAGGTTATTTTTGTTACAATGATCAGTGCATTGTACGCTGTATGACCAAAAATTAAAAGATTGAAAAAAACTTGATTCATTGTCGATCGAATTCGTATCGTTTATTGATACATCATCAGGGCATCAAGTCAAATCAGAAAAATGAGGTTTATATACAAATTAAAATGATCAAGCAAACACAGTTAAGAACAGCTGAAATGAAATTTACAATAGAATAGAATGGAATGGAGAAGTTATTGCGCATTTACAATTACCTCTCTGTAGTACTTTGTGGTTTTCTGGTAGGACACGGTTGACGACATGAAGTTTTCATCAATGTCTCCTTTTCTTTTTCTTTCACGTAAGGCAGCTTCCAAAAGGTGTAAGAAATATTCAAACTCGAATTTTGACCAGAGTTTTCAACCAAAAAAAAATTCCAAAATTTCCAAAAAAATTCAAACGCAAGCTCTTGCTGTCACTAACGTCCCTTTGAGAGACACGATAGACCATATTAGTGGTTTGATTGACTTCGGCCATTTTCCTATCAGCCGCATCACCTTGGAAACATTATTGAATCTAGCCTGCAAAGATGTTCTGTTTCAATTTAACGGAAAGTTGTACACTCAACATGATGGAGTCGCTATGGCCTCAAAATTGGCTCCTACTCTTGCCATGTTTGCCATGAATATGATAGAGAGCAAATGTGATCGTGCTCCTTTGTACTACCGCCGTTACGTTGATGATGTTTTTGCCATCTTCAAAAATGAAGATGAAGCTTCTAACTTTTTGAAATATCTAAATACTCATCACAAGAATATTCAGTTCACAGTGGACACTGAGATTGATAAAAAACTAAGCTTTTTAAATGTTGTTGTGCACAAGCTTGATGATGGTTTTGGAACTGAGTGGGCAGTTAAGTCGACTAACACAGGTGTCTATACACCGAAGGAGGCTTTCTCCCCATTCAGGTACAAACAAAACTGCTACCATCAGGGCTTTGATTTATCGTGCCAAGCATCTTTGTAGTAATAATCATTTTTATGAAAAATCGTTCGAAAAAATTCTGTCGATATTTATGCAAAATGACTGCAATCAAAATTTCATCAACAAGATCAAACAAAAAGTTGACAATGCTATTTCGCAAAACTCTGGTCAAAATTCGAATTTGAATATTTCTTACACCTTTTGGAAGCTGCCTTACGTGAAAGAAAAAGAAAGGAGACATTGAAAACTGTTCATGTCGTCAACCGTATCTTTCCCAACAAAGATCCGGTGCCTACGAGTCTCATCTCTAATTTAGTTTGCAAATTCAAATGTGGGCAATGCGACAGTTGCTACTCATACCTTGGTGAGATTCGTAGGACCTGATTACTTGTATTGATGAGCATATCAAAGGCAGACCGCAAGATTCTGAAATTACAAAGCACATTCATAAAGCGGCAGCCAATGAATTTTCTATTGTCTGCCGTACTAAACACACTCGCATAGGTGAATCTAAATATTGATTAAAATGCAGAAACTGATAATTTATTGAACGAATGCGATTCTTCTGTTCCGTTGCATATCTTTTAATTGTACTACACAGGTAATTGTAAATGCGCAATTACCTCTCCATTCCATTCTATTGTAAATTTCATTTTAGCTGTTCTTAACTGTGTTTACTTGATCATATTAATTTGTATATAAACCTCATTTTGCTGATTTGACTTGATGCCCTGATGATGCTTATCAATAAACGATACGAAATCGATCGACAATGAATCAAGTGTTTTTCAATCTTTTAATTTTTTGGTCGTACAGCGTACAATGATATGATGCTTCAATTCTTTTGATTAGGCGAGGTATTCGAAATCATCAATTACTTCCGAGTCTACGGAACTTCTACTCATTTAACATTTTATCCGGCATTGCCACTGTGTATCAGAAGACATAGATTTCTGCTTAGATGTCTATGCTCCTTATAATGACACGAAATACTTTCATACCCTGACGTGCTGTGCGCTATGTATTTCATTTTGAATTTGAAATTTTCATTGATAATCAAAATCTGGCAGTTTGATATCATTCCACCTGCGTGTTTTCACTGTGAATGCACTTTGTGAAAGGTTTGTTTGTGAAGTTGAGGCTGTGATGGAAAATGATCAAATTTGAAGAACAGAAGAAGTCTTTTCTCATCAATTTATGTGATGGACAATTGAATGGAAAGAAATGAACGGAAAGTAAATGGAAAATAATTTCTTCATCTTTTCATTCAGGAATATTCTCGAAGGTCATTTTATTTGCAAATTAAAAACGAAAAGAAACCAAAAGTGATTTTTATTTCAAATTCATCAGAAAATGTGAAATGTGAAAATGAATTTGAAGTCATTGAGTTCTTATCGTCGTCATCCCTGGTTGACAGGCGTACTTCACTCAGTCTCTTCTCAGGATTCAATGAAATCACTTAGTGGTGTGAGAAATGAAAGTCCACAATGTTGATACTGCTGTATTTGACGTAGCACTCGATGCTTTTGCGCTTGTGTGTAGCTGGCTGTAGGTAGAGAGCTGCATTATCGATCCATGTATTCTTATTCCATCTGACCCGAACCATTGATATGGATTGACATCATGACCCAAACAACGACGCACGAGCCAACGAAATACAGATAGAATTCAGATAAGGTAGAATATTCCGTTTTCCATGTACAGGCATTTGTGCATGAATACCACGTAGAATCAATTCGCACACAGTAGAATTTTCTACTTTTCCACGTGGATCCTTCCACTCGAATACCACGTGGAATTTCAGTAGAATTTTCTACTTTTCCACGTGGATCCTTCCACTCGAATACCTTGCGGAATTTGCGTAGAATTTTGTTCTTCTTTTCCACGATGGACAATTCAACGTCGAATCCTCATCCAACAAATAAAAACAACTTCATACGACGAAAATCCTATAATATCACTTCAAAAAGTTACTGCTTCGCATCAATATAGACGAAAAAAATTCCACGTGAATTCGAGAATGTCATGTGGATTACAAAGAAATCCACGTAACATTTTTCAGTGGAAGACCTCCTAGAAAATAACAATTGAATGCCCCTGTAGCAAGGCTATATGCTGCGCCGTTATTATGTTCGTTTACCGCATAGGATCCACTTTATAATTTTTCAAACCAAATGTTTTTGCAAATTACAGCACATCAGAATCTGTCATGCACAGCAGTCCTCATGTTAGTATGCATCTGCAACACGCATTCGAAAACCTTCATCGTGCATGGTTAGGGATTCTGCAAACGGAAGCAAATTAACTTTCATCTGATAGGCCTAGCTCAGCGTCTATGGCATGGATTTCAGGAAATTGATATAGGACCTATGATGCACTGGACATCAGGATAAATCGTCCTGTGGATGCTAATACAGAATTTCTATCGAATAAGACAACACATTTTAACTTATCAGGCACTGTCGCTTCGCGTATCATGAATTTCGCAAATATCATCAAATGAATCACTAACTCAGACTGAGCTGTGACTTGTGCAATCAAGACGAACACATGAACACAAAATACTATTCCGTGTATACATGTATATGAAATGATTGAGCGCCGAATACATAATCCAGTTGGATGACAACAAGGAATTCTCAGAAAAGTTGAAGCACATGTATAAAACATTTGCTCAGACAATGGTCGTTGTCTCAGTTGAAGGTCTCAGGGTTGTTCATACTTGAGACTATCTCTCAGCAAACGTGGTCAGCCGCCCACCCCTGGCCGCCCCGCACAAACGACAACGGATGAAGTTAGTGGGTCTCAAGCATGTCTCAGGACTGTTCAGACTACGTCGAGTTAGTCGCAGCATAGTTTTGATTGACGTTTGAAATCGACGACGCAAACTATAATCTTGCCGTTTGATTGGATGATTGGCTGCCACTGTAAACTCTAGGGCACAAAATTTCGCTCGAATTAGACACGAAATTTAGGCATCAATTCTAACCAACACAAGGCACGAGTAGGCACGACGTTCATATTGCCGAGTTCGTGCCCACTGATTTTTCCTTCGATTTCATTGGATAAACAAACATTTGGTTTGGTGACTGGTGCCTGCCTCGAGGCACTAGAAAGGCGCTAGATAGGCGCTAACTGGCACGAAATTTCGGCTTCGTCCCTAAGTTAGTGCCCTACAGTTTACAGTGTGAGTCTCAGCTCTCATGTGTGAACGTAGCATAACTTATCAATTTCCTCAGTTCAAGTATAAAATATCTCATTTCGAGTTTAGGCTATGCGATCATTTCTCACAAAGCAGTCAAAACTTTGTCAAATCAAGAGCTATAAACTAAGTTCAACGCAATAAAACGCAACTAACAAATGTGATGACTGTCTGAATGATATCAACTTTTCACTTATAGATGTCACGCACGTGACAGTTGATAGACAGTGGATCGCTTCTGTTTTCGTGCGACGTGGGGATTTCTCTGAGACTGCACGCCAATTGAATATCTCATACAATACAGCGTCCGAATTGCCTTGACAAAGGACTAGGTCCGAAACATCGGCAACACCAAATTAACTATGATTTACTCGTGGCATATTTTGTGTTTCCCACAGAAGCTTGGTAAAGATTGTGAAAATACAACGTATACGCTATAATACGACAACATCCTACGCTCGGTACAGTCGCAGCACCTCGAGACGACCCGAGTATTTGGAGTTATTGCGACTTATTGCAGAAATTCGATATAAAAAGCAAAGCAATCGTATTGCCAGCGCATTGCATCTTTCATATACGAATGGGCGGAACAATCCCTGTTACAGAAGCCAAGGTAAGAAATATTTTAACAACATATATTGACTCTTATCAAACAATGTTTATACATTAATCACGAGTAGCTCTTAATTTTGAAACATGCGATTCATTTGGATACTTCATGTCATCTCTAGGTCTTTTGATTGCAATATTTATTCAACAAAACTCAAGCTTTAATCTAGCTAGTATTTTAATTTGACGGCACAATAAAGAAAAATGAAATGAAATCACAATTAAATGCGAATAAAATAATTGCCGAATACGAATACAAATAGTGAATTGGCTTATTAATTGTTTGAGTCATGATTAGGTAATTTTTGTTACAATGATCAGTGCATTTTTCAATCTTTAACATTTTTGCTTTTCTAGGAGAAAAATTGCCAATTTTCTTGTTTACTCCTTTTCAATTTTCCGATCAATAAAATAATGCATGAAGTGATGTACAAGCTGCACAGAATTCTCGGCCGTTGGCCTTCAAGTTGTGCAGTGCAGTAAAAAGTATTCTTTATTTTTCTCTTGGAAAAACAAGGAAATTGGACAAACTCCTGAAAACGTGATCACCTTGAAACTTATATTTTTGTTTTAATGCTAATTGTTAAGTATGTTAATGATGACTTGAGAAAATAATGAATGACTTGAGGATTTTACTCTTGAACTGAGATAGAAGACTGCAAAATCAGTGAATATTCCATGACATCTATCTCAAGTCAAAAATAAAGACTGCATTTGTACTGAAATATTTTACTATTGAATTGACAATTATTGTTCATGAAATTGGAAAATGGTGTAGGCCTACAAAAACATTCATGAATGCGCAATCGCTGACGTCCCCCCCTCCCCTTCCCCCTCCCCCTCCCGCCCTCTGGAACGGCAGAGTGTCGTGGTCGGCCGCCGTGGTGCTTCGGGTCTGAGTGTCGTGGTGGACTTGGGCGACCGCCAGGATTAGTCTTGAGGCTATAGTGTGTGATGTTTTTCGTGCTGAATGTTGGGTTGTAAAATGGGTTGTTTCGAGTGGAAGGAGTGGTCGGATGAGAAAACGGAGGCCGGATTCGGATTCAGCGTGAAATTCTGCATCGGTAGGGTGAGTTTCAAGTCAATCGGCGACAAAAAATTTTCAACATTTTTCGAAAAAACGACAGAGTTAGAATTTGGGACGTTTTGGTGTGTAGCGCCAAAACGAAGCATCGGATGAGAAAACGGAGGCCAGATTCGGATTCAGCGTGAAATTCTGCATCGGTATGGTGAGTTTCAAGTCAATCGGAGAGAAAAAATTTTCGCTGACGTCCCCCCCCTCTGGACAGCTCGCTTCGATTTTGGCTTCCAGTGGACGGATTTTGTCGTGCATAGCTCGTTTGAAAGCTAAGAGTGAGACAAATTCACTGAAAGAATCGGCTTGTTCCTATCTGTCTTCGTTTAGATGTGAGACGCCATTTAAGATTTTGGGACATTGGCGAAAAAACGACAGAGTTAGAATTTGGGACGTTTTGGGCTGTAGCTTCAAAACGAAGCATCGGATTGGAAAACGGATTTCAGATTTGGAATCAGCGTGAAATTCTCTATCTGTATGGTGAGTTTCAAGTCAATCGGAGAGAAAAAATTTTCGCTGACGTCCCCCCCCCTCTGGACAGCTCGCTTCGATTTTGGCTTCCAGTGGACGGATTTTGTCGTGCCATAGCTCGTTTGAAAGCTAAGAGTGAGACAAATTCACTGAAAGAATCGGCTTGTTCCTATCTGTCTTCGTTTAGATGTGAGACGCCATTTAAGATTTTGGGACATTGGCGAAAAACGACAGAGTTAGAATTTGGGACGTTTTGGGCTGTAGCTTCAAAACGAAGCATCGGATTGGAAAACGGATTTCAGATTTGGAATCAGCGTGAAATTCTCTATCTGTATGGTGAGTTTCAAGTCAATCGGAGAGAAAAATTTTCGCTGACGTCCCCCCCCTCTGGACAGCTTGCTTCGATTTTGGCTTCCAGTGGACGGATTTTGTCGTGCCATAGCTCGTTTGAAAGCTAAGAGTGAGACAAATTCAGTGAAAGAATCGGCTTGTTCCTATCTGTCTTCGTTTAGATGTGAGACGCCATTTAAGATTTTGGGACATTGGCGAAAAACGACAGAGTTAGAATTTGGGACGTTTTGGGCTGTAGCTTCAAAACGAAGCATCGGATGGGAAAACGGATTTCAGATTTGGAATCAGCGTGAAATTCTCTATCTGTATGGTGAGTTTCATGTCAATCGGAGAGTTTCAAGTCAATCGGAGAGAAAAATTTTCAACATTTTTCGGAAAAACGACAGTTAGAATTTTTGCGATGGCTGCCTACTGTAGAGCCAAAACAAAGCATCGGATGGGAAAACGGAGGCCAGATTCGGATTCAGCGTCAAATTCTACATGGAAATGGTGTATTTCCAGCTCAATCGGAGCACTAGAACCGGAGATAGACGGGATTTTTAGTGTTTGGATGATGGGTATTACGTCATCAGCTGATCGCCACACACTATATAAGCTGGGAACCGACAGAGACTTGTCATTCAGACGAGAGATTGCCAACGGTAAGTCGTCTCTCTGAGCTCCGATGATAGCTTCGGAAGTAATGGACAAAAGACCGTTCCAGGACACCATAAAATCAAAAAAATTAGTACTTTTAAAAACGACATAAATTTATGAATTTAGTCCCTTTTTCAGGTTTTTAAGACCTAAATTCATGAATTTAGTCCATTCAAAAAGTACCATTTTTTCAAAAAATGGTATTTTTAAAAACGACATAAATTCATGAATTTGAACCCTTTTTCAGGTTATGAAGACCTAAATTCATAAATCGGCTAAAGCGCTAAAGCCAGAGGAGCTTCGCTCCGATTTGGGCGTTTTTAAAAATACCCAATTTTTCAAATTTTTCAAAATCTCAAATTTGTGATTATGACATTTCACCCCCAAAATCATGACCGTTCCAGGACACCGAAAATCATAAAAGTTAAGAATCTCAAATTTGAGAATTACAATTTTCACCCTTAAAATCATGACCGTTCTAGGACACTAAAAATTATAAAAGTTGAGTATCTCAAAATTTGAGAATAACAATCGGGCGAAGCCCTAGAACCTTCGGTTCGATTTTCATTGCTTAAATCATGACCGTTCTAGGACACCGAAAACCCGGACACCGAAAAAATCATAAAAGTTGAGAATTTCAAATTCATGAATTTTATCCATCTTTCAGGTTTTTAAAATATATCATGTGACTAGCGGGACATCGGAGATGTCTTCCAGGGCTTCGCCCGTTAAAAATATTTCTTTAAAAATGGAAGAAACAAAAGTGGAAGGAACTTCAGAAATGGATGAAACCGCAAGAATATATCCTTCGTTATCTCAATTAAAAATAAGTGAAATGGTTCTCAATTATTATTAAGATTAGAGCACTATGATAAATTAAGAAGACGCAATTATTACTTAGTCATTCTTCGTTATTGTATGCTCAACATTATTTAAAGTACTAATTGTGTGAACTAGAAGATCATTGTAACTCATAAACTCAAAATTATTCAATGAACCCGTACACTGCCTGATAATTGAAGAGAGAGACAGAGATTGAAGAGAGAGAAACGTCTAGCAGCTTTCCCCTAAAATTATCATGCTATATCTTGTCATTTCAATTTACCCATCGGTAAACTTTTGACATTTCAACTTACGCGTGCGTAAAGTTTTGACATTTCAATTTACCCCTACGTAAATTATTTTCAGAATCTGTTTTCAAAATCTATTTTCAAAATCCATTTGCAAAGTCTATTTTCAAATTCAGTTTTAGAAATCGATTTGCAAAATTCATTTAGCGTTTGCCAAACACATACGGGTAGTAAAGTACTTCCCATTGTGAAGACATGAATAGATTAAGCACATAAGAGTGCATTGACAATAAAAGCAAATGACAATAAAATTCTTCTTCTAAATTTAGAACGCATAGACGGCGACATGCGGGATAGTTGTTATGACAATTTTAAACAATCATTTTAACGATGAAACATATTTTACAAATAAAGTTCATGAAGAAAATTGAAATATATAAAACAATATAGATTAGAATCGGCTAAAGCCAGAGGAGCTTCGCTCCGATAATTATAATATAATCATTTCAAAATCGAATAAGTAGTAAGGAAAGACATCATTAGAGAACAGTTTTAAATCAATACCCCCTCCCTTCTGTCTTCTAGGGGTCCCTTAAGAAATTTTTTTTATTATAAAATGAGCAACATAAATGAGTTTTTTAAATTATATGGAACACAAACAACAACGAATTTCGACCTAAAGAAAATCGCAAATCAATTAGGAATAAAGAATTTTCATGTTCTAATGAGAAACGAATTACAATTCCTAAAAA
>CAJQUW010009445.1:0-76176 GCA_907163375.1 Prostheceraeus crozeri | reverse complement strand
CTCATTGTCGGCCTCGCCCCCTCCAGAAACTCGTGCATGTTCATCATAGCATTCCAACTCGTTAGATTTAAATAGCCCACACCCTGCGGGATCGGACATTTAAGATATCTAACTCATAGAATGCTTTGAAGAAGCAATCATGCACTAGTTGCGTAAATAGCTATTATTTTTCACCGTGCGAATAAGTGTAGAAGATATCCTGTCACTTTATTTTACCTGTAAAGCAGATTACTGCACGGGCGTGCAGTAATATTTTCATTATTACACTGGTTGAATTATAGATTTCTATATAGATATATGCGATTGAATTGTATAAAACCCGCTTATTATTTCAGCTTAAGAGGTGAGTATAATTCATCACTTGAAGCAAAAATGAAAATGAACAATTTTATCTAATTGTAGCTTTTTATTTCTAAAAGGACCAACATTTAAAAGCACCCAAAACCTTCAGGTAACATACTTTCATAAGTTTATGATGAGATTTGAGCAGTTATTAAATACAACACTCTTAGATTCGTTTTCTACTTCTTTCTCCTACTTACTTTCCATTGTCAGAGAATTGGAAATATCAAGCTTATTTCTTTTACTTTGGTCAATAGAACCTTCCGCATTCGTGTCGCTTTTCCAACGGAATTGTCTTTTCAGTGTTGTCATCGAGGCTCCTGAGTCTGCCAATGCTGTTGCAGACGATCTGCGAAAGCAATGGCCGGTATACAGTTCGGGGTTTTCGAGTTCGAAATACCGTGCAATGAATTTTGGAACAGAACCAATCATGTTTCGACCCATAGATTGACCTGAATACCCCTTTTACTCTTGGCATTGTAATTTTGAAAAAGTCTTGCCTTTTTTGTTAGACACTGAATTATAAAACAGACGTATTATTTTGTATGGACAAAATTCATTTTGCAGTTCTGGTATGGAAAAGTAAAAATTTGACTTTCCTTTTGGATCAGTCTTTGACTCCATGACAAAAGCTCCACGGAATCTTGTCGAGAAATTACATTTTCAAACGATAAAGCAGTCAATTCTGCGACGCGAAGTCCACCATAGTATCCAGTAATCGCTATAGCTTTTCTCACCAAAACTTTGAGTTCGTCATCTGGAGCAGTTTCGAAACACGTAAAAAGTTGCTCCTTTGATAAAATTGCTGCTTGTTTCTTTATAATCTGTCTATCTGTATTCTTTGGCATTCCTTCTCTTTCAATTTTCTTTATATATTCTTTAAGAATAGGGGTGTTGTTGAACGATGGCCATCCTTTATAAATTGTGTAGAACTTGTTCAAACAGCTGTACGCCCGCCACAACGTTGAAGGTGAGCACTGTTTTGATATTTCATTAAAAAATATAAGAACAGTTTCAAAATTCTCAGTATACTTATTTTCTTCGACAAATGCGGAAAATTTGTCATGCCATTTGTTGTAAACCCCAACTGATTTGCATTGAAAAATCTTGTTCTTCATTTCCTGCGGTATGTCCATTGCAGTTACGTTTCGATATTTTGTCAAGCCAACACAAGGAAGAGCTAAATTATTGCAGTCGCAATCAAAATGTAAATGTAAACTGAAGTTGCTATGAAAATATAGATTCATAATAGTTATATGTGAATCAGATCATCTTCGTGATATTATTAACAATTCAAATTCAAATTGTAACTCATCAAACACCATAGAATAAGATTAGTCCATAGAAACTAACAATACCATAGAAAGTCCTAGAATGGAAATTGCATGAAAATTATGGCACACGCCGGGGGAACTTAGTTGGAGCAAAATGCAAATTGTACGAGCTGGTTTCCAAGTTTTCTGGTTGGCATTTATATTTATCAAGCCAATTTCTGATCTAGGCTGTTGCCCTTTGTCCTACGATCATGTACACAAAAGCAATAATGAATTTGCAAGATACTGCGACGACAGGATGACAAAGAAGGAAATCCTTTAAAACGTTACCTACCGTACAGGATGGCCGCCAACAGGAGGTTTTTCATACTTGAGTTGATGCTAAAAACAGCTTTCGTCTCTCTTTGAAATTTATTGACCAGATTAAAATAGTTAATTAAAAGATATGTACAACCCCTACGCGTTTCGAGGGTTTAGCGAATTACCCTCTGAGGAAGAGCGAACTCTCGAAACGCGTAGGGGTTGTACATATCTTTTAATTAACTATTTTAATCTGGTCAATAAATTTCAAGGAGAGACGAAAGTTACCTACCGTGCCTGCTGTCGATACTTTAAGAATCCTCGGTGTTCATTTTGGGCAGTTATACAGGTGGAATGCTCATGTCGCTCATGTAGCTAAGAGAGCAGCGTGCAGAATGTATGCGTTGAGGCAATTGAAGCCTTTCCTTTCGGTTCCGGAGTTAGTGATTATTTACAAGTTACATACGAAGTCTCCTAGAATTTTCTGCTCCGCTATTTATTCAGTTGAGCGCTACACAAGGCAACATCTTAGAGCAAATACAACGAAGATGCCACAAAATTATTTGCGGATACAGCAGCTGCGTGTGACCAAATTTCATTCCGCTTGACTAACGTCGCATCACAATTGGCTATCGATTGTTTTGCTCAATTTTGAATGACCGCAGGCATCCACTTCAGCAGCTCATTCCGAAACGGCTACCTTACTCGGGAAAATTGATAGCTCCGTATTGTAGCTCCGTTATGAGGAGAAACTCATTTTTTCCGGTGATGATTTGCCTGTTCAACTGTGCATTTACCCAGTGACATTATCGCATCGTGTTTCCATGTTTATTTTCATTACTTTTGTTAAGTTTTCTTTTCTATAACTTGGTAACAAATTTGACTCTCATTCATGATTTTATTGCCTCACGATTATCAATATTGAGGCCTTCCAGAAAATAAACGCTTATTATTATTATTATTTTGAACGCTCATCATTTTGAAATATCGCTCCTATAATCTATCAAGAGTATAATCAGACACATATGCAACTTGTAATGTCGATTTACAGAACATGCATTACTCCAGCTTGAAATCAGAGGCCAACAAATCTTCGAGTATTCATTTTACTTTAAGGGGTTCCCCTGTTCTTTATATTTGAACAATTTTCAAAATCTCTACATGCATTCGAATATCAGCTTCCAAAATATCATCACACTATATCACATAATTTCGTCAATGATTAATTGATGATTCCTAGCGACATTCTATTTATCTGAGAAATGACTGTCAGTAAAGAAGCTTTCAATGTGGTTATTCCAGAAAAGTGGAAGGTTTCTTAACCGCTAGGAGAAATTATCCAATAATTAGAAATTTTATCTGTGAATTCTTGAGATATTCTTACAACCAGTACACCGACCACTTTCAATTATGACTCTGTGAACCAAATTTTTATTCGTATTCCAGTATTGAAAAATTGTATGACAGCTGTCAATAACTGCTACAAATAGACACAGTATATTAATCCATGGAATAGTAGGCTATTTCGCATGAAACAATGCTGCCATTTCACTTTAAGTTCTCTTCATGAAGATCCTGTGATTTGCTGTCAGCAACTTCAACAACCAACTTGGCAAATACTTTGACTATGATACAATGTATGATTGTTATGCTGGTTTGAAGTGCGGCAATGACCATGAGATACGAATGCGCGTTAGCGCATGAGTATCTATGGTCATTGCCGCACGCCAAACCAGTATAATAATCACATTGTTCAATAGAAATCTATGGAAGTCATTAATTGGATATTTACTTGACAAAAAAAGCGTGCGGACAATGATTGTCTGCACGCCTTTTGGCATTGTCAGAACTATGACTGTTGCATTTCTATTGAACAATGTTTAAGATCGAATCTTATCTACAAACCATAGATTTTTCCATGTGCCATCATTGTACATAGGCAAGATATCAAACTTCCATTCTACACCTTTTCCATGTCTATTTCAGACATTTCCAAATCGATTTCAGATCTTTCCAAATGAATTTCAGATATCTTCAAAGTTGAACTTCTGATAGATATCTGAAATTCAATTGTAGAAATCTGGAATCCATCTGGAAATGTCTGAAATAGACATGGAAAAGGTGTAGTGTACTATTATCTACTTCCATGGATTAGTCATGATGGTCATAATGTCGGTGAAAATAAAATTACCTACACAACTCGTGCATAGATATGTTGACTGTAAAATCACCCATAATGGTATTGAATTACGCAATTATTTAATTAAATCAATCATGTTCTTGCTTCAGCGTTATTGATCAGTGTTAACAACCGCCAGCAAACAACGTACTACATCTCCATAAATTACTAGGAATCTAATCTGACATGAAATGGATGAAATGAAGAAAACAACACAAAATGGAAGTCGTTCAGTTCTTCAATATTATGTATTTCATTTCAGGTTTCTTTACGAAGTAGTTTGAATTGTCATTATTGCACGCGATGATCTCAGTTGACATAGGATGTGTGTGCCATCTCCTTCGGATAGAAGTTAATTTACTGATGATTTTTAAATGACATTTCGCACGAGAAATAGTTGACAGAAAAACTGACGTCAAAGGTAATGACACTGAAATGATGCAACATACGTGTGAAGATTTTAAATCGGTCATTTTAATGGACAAGGCCTTGACCATCCATTCAAATTCACTTGTTTTCAATGCTGTAAATGCAATATGACGCAAAGATGTCATCAACAATAGCTTGCTAAGTGTTACTGACCAAGATAGAGGAACTTTACAAACCTGGAACAATAACGGCATTATTTCGGATGAATTAACTTATCGGTCAGTCATAACAGCGACTCCAAAGACTATGAAGTACAGGAAATAGGATGCACTTAAATCACTTATTGACGCTTTGGATATCCATCCATATGTATTGCAAGAAGGCTACATCTAGACAGATTTTAACTCAATAAAAGTCAGAAGTCATGTAACGTTTCTAAATAAATATCTGCAGCATCAATTTCGCGCCGCACTTTCTCGAAATCAATCTGCCCTCGATGCTAATGCGCATTCCCAAAATTGTAAAATCATTTATCCAGGCCTGAAAAAGATACATAAAAGCATCTGACGTCTGTGTACACTCAACTGTATGGGAATTGATACTAAATTTTCATTACATCCAACAAATTCATTTTGTTGTTGTTTAAAAGGCAACAATGCATTCTCAAATGGAAGGTTTTCAATAATGAAAATGGAAGTTTGCTCCCTCTGTTTTTATGCCTCAAAATAAATAGTAAAAATATCTGATTTCTTCAGCGGACGTTTCGGGTCCAGACCCTTTATCAACGCAAGAATGATGGAATTTACAGAAGAGATGAAAAACGTACTTATACAAAATGACGAGAACAACTCTATGCGGCGCAACTAAAATGTGTCAGCCAAGCGGCTATTCATGTCGTCGATTAAGGCTCGGAGACAACTGAGGCTCGGAGGCCTGAATCAACCTCGCTTCCCACAACGCACATTCAACACTGTCATACGTACACTTCAAAATATCGACCGTAAAATCATCAACACTCGCACAATTACAATCGCTAAGGACATGCGCACTCAAGGCACTCTTTACATCTCCATTATTTATACTGCAACAATGTTCTTGATAGCGAATTTTGAAGTTTCTAGATGATTTACCTATATAAATACAGTTACATATTTTACATTTGAATTCATAAACAATATTCTTAATGTTACATTTGTATTTATCTGGCAAAATATTACAGTATTTACAGTTATCGTGCTTATTTACTTTGGGATTTTATTAAGAATGCATTCGTTTTGATGAACAATGTTCCTTAAAACTAAACCGAGAAATTAGAGGCAAATTTAATTGATTGATTATTGCAGGTGCATGATTGTGAGTGATTGTTGAAGCTGTATGATTAATTTAATGGTGATATCATAGACTTCATTCGACCACATATTATCACAATGTTAAACTTATTATAAAATCATAACAAATGCTTTCTTATTGCAGGTATTGGATTAGTGACTTTGTTATGAAGGCAGCACTCCTTCTATACCCTTGAAGTAGCGTCTTACAGTTGATTGCTATTCAATTTGTCGCTTTTTGTCAGTTATTGTAGGTGTTTATCGGCAATAATCCTACAAGAACAAAATAGATTTTGTAGGAAAAATGTCTGTCAATTGTCAGTCAAAGGTTTACAGTGTAGTGATTGTTCAATATTGAAAACAATAATAATGTAAGTTTAGATGTACAGTACACTTAGCGCATCAACAGAGAGCCAATGAAACTGTAACTTGACAATTTTCGCATTGTCCAATAGCTGTATTAAGTAGCAAGACATCATTTTGTTACAAATTCTCATACGATGATGAAAATCATCCCAGCAGCCCTTTATAAAAGAATATAATGCTTGCTAATTTAAATTATTAGTTAAAGTAGTCCTAATGAGGACTGATTTATCTCTGAAGAGTTTCAAAAATAGAGACAGCATGGATAATCAGATGGGGAAAATAGTACAAGTAAATAGTAGTAAAAAATATGTATCTGATGAACATAACACAAGATATATTCCGACCAATCAATGTTATTTGACATTGGCTTTTTATTGCGCATTTTTTCAAATATCTCCCATTTTTCATTTATAATTTTCTCGTGAACATTATCTTTCCAAGTGACGCAGTCTTGTTTGCAGCTGACGCTGGAGTATATTGTAAGATACGTCACTCCTAATTAATTTGTAGTCGAAAATTCACACACATTCTCCCACCGTGTGATTGGCCCTCATCAACTTGCTCTCTGATTGGTCATCAAACGCTGTCATCCTGTAACAACACGATAAAATATATAATTACGGGTACGAAACAAATTAACAGAAACATCAAAAATAAAAAAACCGGGTCACCATATTTGAACACTGACAAGGCGCAAAAATAGTGACCCGATTCCATCGCTGGGCTGCACATCATACAGTTCACACGGTGGCCTGTGACTTTTTAAGTGTCGAATCTAAGTACTAACATCTTTCCTCCCCAGTACACGAATGGAATGCGTGAAAATACAAAACACAACGCCCGCCTGCCAAGCGGAGACTATGATTCAGACAAAGATGTTGTAATCGTGTGATGCTATGGATAGTGAATAATGCGCGACAAACATAGACCTTTTGTAAGATGTTCTTGACAAAAAAATTGATCTCAAAAATTAATGCAAGTTAATTGCTCTTGTTAATCAATTGATTAGCAACAATCAATTTTTGATAATTCTGCTGATTTCTTGCCATAAGTTTACAGTAGCGTAGGCCTACTTCCACAATGGTTGAAGGATCCAGACAGCAACTGAGTAATCAATTGTCAGTGTCAGCCTCCGTATCGACTAACGTGTCGGATAAGACGTTGACGTTAGAGAGATATGAATGATGTTTCGGAAAGATGCAGACCGCTATAGTTATTTTAATTTAGTTATGTAATAATCCAGGACAATGCCATAAATGTCACAAGAATTTGAGTCAATCTCATGCAAGTGAAATAGGAAATTGAAGCCGTCAATTAATTGAAATGCAATCTCTGTAATACACATGGCGTAGCCTCAATTTTGGTGAAGTTTTTCTAAAATTCAATTGCATTAGAAATCAATGAAAGTTTTCCAGCCTCTTTCTATCACTGGACAGCAAGGCCCATAGAGTAAATATACATAGAGAGAGTGTCGACTTACACTGAAACTTTTTATATCAAAAGATTCAGTTTTATGAGGAGATTATGCTCCTGCGGTCTAAAAAAGTATTTGAGCAGTTTTTAGAAAGCTTAATGTTTGCATATTTATATACTACCGACATGAAGCCACTTTATAAAGTAGTATGAAACAAGTTAGATATCAAAAGGAATGAATATTTGCTAATAAGCATCGTAGCTAAGTGGAAATTAAGCTCATTATCAAGGGAAATTTATGAATTGCATTATAATGGAAGTCTTCATGAAAAAGTCGAGTTTTTGGCTGAAATTTCAAGTTTTTAATTCAATTTTCATCGGCATGATTTTATGATTCAATAAATTCATGTTTTATTTCTTGAATCTGAATAGTGATGTGGACCCATTTACATCTTTCAAAGTTAATTGAAATCATTGATTATGTTATGTCGTTGAAGTTAGCACCAACTTCAACAACAACGTTTTGAATAGAGTTTGTACAGAATAGAAAACCACATGTACAGGTACTATTAATGACGCAGAGTTTGTACAGACGAAAACTTTTCCAAAATTCGAACTCCTTCACCTTCAAAATTCAAATTTAAATTCGAAACATTGGTGCTACCTAGTTAGCGAGTTTGTGCAGCAACTTCCAGCATTTTCCCTACACGAACAACCGCTAAAAACCGCCAAAAACCGATTTTTTTCAAAAAATGAAAAGATTTTCCAGAAAAGTACTTGGTGCTACATGGAAAATGAGTTTGTACAATGCTCTAACCGGTGGATTTTTTTCCAATTTTTTCCATAATTTTCCACGGAAAATTTTCATCACTATCTATTTATAATTACAGATATGTGGATGAACTTGACATCTTACTGTGATCGCCCATATTTAATTCCAGCTTGATTCTCTTGACGGCAAACAAAATTTGTTGCAGAGTAAAGCAAATAAGGCCCAATTATCAAAAAATGCCAAATCGTTCACCAAGTGCCATGGTAGTATGCAATACTTTTGCGAAATAAAATACCTTAGAGATTAACTATCGATGTAGGCACACTATTCCACCGGTTAGAGCATTGTACAAACTCATTTTCCATGTAGCACCAAGTACTTTTCTGGAAAATCTTTTCATTTTTTGAAAAAAATCGGTTTTTAGCGGTTGTTCGTGTAGGGAAAATGCTGGAAGTTGCTGTACAAACTGAGTTTTTTGTTCCTGCACCTAAATTTTTCCATGGGAATGCTGTACAAACTCGCTAACTAGGTAGCACCAATACTTGCACCAATTTTTCGAATTTAAATTTGAATTTTGAAGGTGAAGGAGTTCGAAATTTGGAAAAGTTTTCGTCTGTACAAACTCTGCGACATTAATAGTACCTGTACATGTCGTTTTCTATTCTGTACAAACTCTATTCAAAACGTTGTTGTTGAAGTTGGTGCTAACTTCAACGACATGATTGTTATTGATTATGTTGTTTTGCTCTACCAGTGGCAGGTTGCCTGTGATATGATCACAATTAAGAAGATTCTCTTGAGGTTCAGCATGAAAGTAATAGGAACCCATCGAATTTGAAATTTAGAAAGCATTACCTTTCAAGGCTGTCATGACACGGAAGATCATATGATGTTAGATCCGCAATCAATCATATGATGTTAGCAGTTCAATAACATGTTAGTTGATTGTTTTTGATGATTGTGTGTGTGATGATGTTAGCGTGGCTCACGCGTAACTACGAATGTTTAGGGTCATGTGTAATTACGCGTAATTGAGCGTGACATGATCAGTCGAATTCCGTGGTAATTTCTTCAAAACTACTGCAAAAATTTGGATATCAGAAGTCAGAAGTCAGAATTTACACTAAATCGTTTGGTAATAAAGATACTGAAATAATAAATTGTTTACCAAAATGTAAGCTGCACACCTATACAAAAAAATCATACAGCTTGGAAGAGTCATGCTGTATAATATAGTAAAATTCACGTATGGACCTCCTTTTTGATAGTTCTTTATGCCGAATGAATGAAAAACCACTTAATAAAGATTCAAGTACCTGGATAGTTTTGTAAATAAAATGCTCCCGAACACAGAATCAGACTAAATTTAAAAACAAATGCCATCACGGGGGACCCTGGCAGGTGGCCAAGGGAGTTAAGAGACGCAGACCAAACAAAGAACGTTTAGTTATCCAATGTAAAATTTTAGTTTTAAATTACAATTAAATTTGATATATGATCAAATTGAGAAGCACATATTGCGTTTATCAGACAATGGGGCAAATTTGCAATACATCACACTATGCAACTTCTCTTTAAATGTGGATGCACAATTCGCTTCGAATGATGATCCACCGTATAACCATGGGTTCACATCCAAGTCATCGAATCTAATCGTTTTCATTCGATTCCTGTAGTGTCTTTTAGTGACTTCCTCAACTTTTAGTGACTTCATCAACGTATGGACACTTGAGTCTGCTCTATTTGAAGGGGATCAGAACTTTCTTCGATTGTAAAGTCTGAATGAGATCAACAAAGCGTTTAGGATATCCGTTTTTTCGTCATCTAGAGAGAGAAATCTTTTCTCAAATAAAAGAGTATCCTTTTGTTCTCTTGTGTGGTAGATCTTTAGTCACTCGTCTAATCTCACGCGAACGAATGCCTCCTGCCCTGTTTCTTAAGATAGGACATTGAGGTTTCCAGTGTAAAATAGCTCACTATACTCGGCATCTAGCTGAACATCTCGTAAAGATAAAACGATAGTTGCGACCCAATGTCACGGCCATTTTCACTTGTATTGAATACCATAATTAACGGATACAGTATTGAAAAAAAGATCAATTTGTGCGATCTATCTCGAAGAAAAGTTCGCCAGACATCGAAAATACGCAATATTGATACCACAGGTATCAATAAAGTTCGCAAGACATCGAACATACCTATATGAACGATCCAAACACAAGGGGTAAAAGGGAAATTAAAAATGCGGTCGTCACAACGATACTATGCGAAACACTTTACAATGATATATTAGAAGTCCCAATACATTATCAGCATAATGGGAGAAGTTATATATATGTGAAGTAGATAAGTTTGGTGGCTTTTCCGACGAATTTGACATAACCTGGTCGACCTTTAGAGCTCGCCATCTGTATTTAAGATCCATTGGTGAATATATAAGGCGCATTGGGCTTATGTTCCCTTTGGTAGATATGACAACTATTTTTAACATCCCAAACGATCGCCGGACTCACAAATTAGTTCGCGAATCTTTGGACTCTTGCTTATAAAATTTCACTGAGCCTGTATGTATAAGGCTTAAAATATATCTTTTGTTTGGAGACAAATTACCATTGTCCAGAGTAGCCTCTTTGACAAGTTTGGATAACCAGTCATATCGAGAGCTATAAGACGATACCAATGTGTCCGTAATGTAAGCAATAAACACACATCTTTGATTCTATATCAGAGATTTTGACGACTGTTATTCATAGTGTTTGTATAAGGTATTTATTCAAGCTAATCTTCATATTCAAAGGCGAATCATTCCACCACGAAAACCACAAACGATTCCATAGCTATAACATTCCTAAGCAAAAAAGCTTACAAACACAACATCTACACATTCTTTTCAGCTTTTATAAGATCACGGTTTTGTAAAGGCTTGAGTTATGTTTTGAAAAAAAACAGGACCATGGTTCATAAAACTCGACAGCAACTCTGGGAATAGGACCAATTTGAATCATTAACAAATCCAGAAGTTGTTGATGGTGAAGTCACTCTTGCTAGCACTTCAATGCGACCATCTCTGTTGTGAAGAAAATTTGAAAATTTCCTTTGTTTGCATCGTACTTGTGGAAAATAGTCCATTCTCTCATCAAGTCTCGTCTTAACGAGCATTTGTTTTTAAATTCCTCTGATTCTGCTTTCGGGAGCATTTTATTACAAAACATCCAGGTACTCAGCCGACAGTTAAGTGGAAAATCATTCATTCCGGCATAAAGAACTATCATAAGTAGTATGCTTGCTTTGCCCTTTTGACCTTTGACGTTCAGTATCTGTCTTTAATGATTTATTGATTTTAGTGTAAATTCTGTTTGCGATCTTCTTTACTTGCCATCACTTTATGTGCATGATTAAGGCGGATAGCCGAAAGCTCTCACAAATCAAATAAAGCGTCTAGTGCCCGTAGAAATTTGCCTCTTTTTGGTTATATTTAACACTTGAATCCGGGCACGTGGAGAACCATCTCATTATCAACATTATATACAGTTAAAATGAAAGAAAGAACGGAGTTGAAGTCACTGCCACGGAAGAACGAGCGTTAATACAGTTTGCTTCTGGACACATAAAACCGGCCGCAATGATGCTATCATTGTCGCTTCGAGAAATGGTAGCAACATTGGGTGGCGAGCGCAAACCATCTGCTTGAAGTAGGAGATCTTCTCGTTGGCGCGATCGAACGATGTACACGTCATCGTGTGACGCGTGACCGCGCTTGTCGGTGCTGCTGAAGATCGCCTGCACTTGTCCTTCATCAGCGATTGTGGAAGGTGTTCATCAGCTCGCTTGGCCAACCACCTCTCCGTGCGTCCGACGTAACTGTCACCACAGTTACATGTGAATTGGTAAACAATGTCGGAGGCACAGGTCGGCGGCAGCGGATCCTTGAGGGGGCGAGCTGGAATCTTGGTGGTGTAGAAGACGATCTTCGGCTCGATGGCATAGAACGCCAGAGCTGTTGCAGCACGGACTCTCATTCTCACTTCGCTTGAGAACTGTTCTCCCAAATACGGAACCATCAGGTAAGCTGGCTTCTTTTCAGGTCCAGTAACAGCTTCTCTTTGCCTTTGCAGGCTGTACTTTTCGATGAATGAAGATGGATAGCCATTATCGCGTAAAGTTTCAAAGAGAAACTTTATTTCAGCATTGAGATGCTCGGAGCTGCAGATCCGTCTCGCACGATCGAAAAAATTTTTTTACTAAATTTCTTTTGTAAGAAGTAGGAACAAAGCTAAAGAAATGAAGGTAAAGACCTGTCCACGTTGGTTTTCTATGAATACAGGTCGATAAAGAATTGTCGTTGTTTTTTATGACTAACACATCCAGAAAGGGAAGTTTTCCGGCCTCAGCCGATTCTTTAATAAAATGAAGATTAGGATGAACGCTATTTATCATGGAGGCGAATTTAGTGATGTGATTTTCATCATTAAAGACAACAAAGGTGTCATCTACGTAGCGAAAATAGTGCATCGGGCTATAGCACTGACTATTTTTGAAAAGATAATTTTCAGCATAACCCATAAAAATGTCAGCTAAGCAGGGACCGAGAGGGCTACCCATGGCGACGCCATCTTTTTGAAAATATAATTTGTTGTTGAATTTCAATTGGATTTTACTACTGCACAATACTGTTCCGTATTTGGGAGAACAGTTCTCAAGCGAAGTGAGAATGAGAGTCCGTGCTGCAACAGCTCTGGCGTTCTATGCCATCGAGCCGAAGATCGTCTTCTACACCACCAAGATTCCAGCTCGCCCCCTCAAGGATCCGCTGCCGCCGACCTGTGCCTCCGACATTGTTTACCAATTCACATGTAACTGTGGTGACAGTTACGTCGGACGCACGGAGAGGTGGTTGGCCAAGCGAGCTGATGAACACCTTCCACAATGGCTGATGAAGGACAAGTGCAGGCGATCTTCAGCAGCACCGACAAGCGCGGTCATGCGTCACACGATGACGTGTACATCGTTCGATCGCGCCAACGAGAAAATCTCCTACTTCAAGCAGATGGTTTGCGCTCGCCACCCAATGTTGCTACCATTTCTCGAAGCGACAATGATAACATCATTGCGGCCGGTTTTATGTGTCCAGAAGCAAACTGTATTAACGCTCGCTCTTCCGTGGCAGTGACTTCAACTCCGTCCTTTCTTTCATTTGAACTGTATATAATGACTTGATTTTTCTTTTATTGTACGCGTTCCGAAGTGTTGCCCGAAAAGAATCGGCGAAAGGCCTCGCAACTAATGACATCGTTTTGTCTTATCTTTATTACCAATACGATTACGGCCAACAAGTGTTTCAATCAGAAACGTTTATTTTTCAAAAATGAAAACACGTTGATTATCATGATGATTACAAATTATGGATGAATACAGATTATGATGCACATGACAATTTGTGATTATATCTATTTACAATTTCGAGAATAAGACAATGAAATGATAGCTGAGATGAAATAAAATATGAGTCACGCTGGAAGGAGAGGACCTGCAAATGGAATTCACCATTGGATGTATCAATGTCTAATAATGGTCAGGAGATATTAGTTGAATAACATAAGCGGCATAATGAAGTTAGTGTTATATTTAAGTATCAAGATTGGTAAATTCCTTTCCTTTTCGATTTGCAAAGTATAATCATAATTATTTATTGAACATGACGCCCGGAGCAGAAAAAGGGTCTTATTTATCATCATTACATATTTCAAAATAAATAAATGACTATCAAAGTTAAACTTACCTGTAATTCAGAGGAAAATCACGCGTTTTTAATCTTGCAAAATTGTACGTTGCTCCGGACCGCCTCGTTCAGCACGAAAATGATTTAGACTGATCGTCGATAATCTTTCTCAATAATGATGCATGTGAATATGAGTCACCTAACAAGTACCCTTCCGATTTCTTTATTGCTCTGATGTCATTGACCATTCTAATGTATTTCGTTAACTTCAATCATAGAAATTAACAGCACCATAGAAAGTCCTAGAATGGAAATTGCATGAAAATTATGGCACACTCCGGGGGAACTTAGTTGGGGCAAAAAGCAAAATTTGCGGACTGGCTTTCTTGTTTTCTGGTTGGCATTTTCAATTATCAAGTAAATTTGTGATCTTGATTGTTGCCCCTTGTCCAAAGATCATGTACACAAAAGCAATAGTGAATTTACAAAATAGTGCAGCGACAGGATGACAAAGAAGGAAATCCTTTAAAACGTTCTGTATGGTCATCATTTTGAAATATCGCTCCTATAATCAATCAAGAGCATAATCAGACACGTATGCAACTTGTAGTGTCCATTTACAGATCATACATTGCTCCAGTTTGAAATCAGAGGCCAAGAAATCTTACAGTATTCATTTTATTTTGAAAGATTCCCCTGTTCATTATATTTGAACAATTTTCAAAACCTTTACACGCTTTCGAATATGAGCCTCCATAATATCATCACACTGTGTCATATTAATCATTTAGTGATTAATTGAAAAGTTACAACGACATTTCATTTATCTGATAAATGACTGTCGCTAGAGAAGCTTTCGATGTGCTTATTCCAGAAGAGCGCTAGGTTACTTGACCGTTAGGAGGGGAAATTATCCAATAATTAAAATTTTTATCTTTGAATTCTTGAAATGTTCTTACAACCAGTACACCGACTACTTTCGATTATGACTCTGTGAACCAAATTTCAATTCGTATTCCAGGGTTGAAAAATTGGAAAATAGTTGTCAATGACTCGTACAAATAGACACAGCATATTAATCCATGGAATAGTAGGCTATTTCACATAAAACAATGCCACCATCTTACTTAAAATTCTCTCCACGAAAATCCTGTAATTAGGTGTCAACAACTTACACAACCAACTTGGCAAATAGATTCACTATGATGCAATGTTTTAGATCGAATCTGATCTACAAACCATAGATTTTTCTATGTGCCATCATCGTACATAGGCAAGATATCAAACTTCCATTCTAGTGTACTATTATCTACTTCTATGACTTCAATAGATTACCTACATTTAGCTTCTGCATCATGTCATAGAAATCGTATTTAGAAGCATCAATACAGAATGGTATGAAACGTGTTCTGATATCATTGTATAAGGTGCATTCACAAAATGAAATGAAATATTGTTTCCACCTTTTTTTCAGCGCATAAATTGCAGATTCCATCTTCATAAGCAAGTCTGTTTTTATAACTGTCTATTCCTACCATTAAATCATGGTTTCCACATTTAAATTTTAGCAAAGTTATGACATCTTTCTGATTGAAATTGAAGTTTAAGTAGTTCTTCAACTGACAGTCAAATTGCGTTAATTCTAAATAGTCCAAGCCGGTTTGACTCTTCTTACCATTGTCCAACCATTATCTCACATTTGGTAACAATGCCCAACGGTGTTCACCTCGAGTTCATTTAATAAAATCGAAAGTGTATGCACATTTTGGATTTGATAAATGCTGAGTTGCTGCTCTACCTAATATACCTACTCTATGCTCCAGACATTGGAACAACTGCGGATTCTTTTTTTAGAAGAACATCCGCACAAGACGGATTGAACTGTTTCACAGACATGAGGATTACTCCACTCTGGACAGCGGTCAATTCCCCCTCCAGACATTGGAAAAACTGTGTGGTGTTACGATTGGCTGTTGCGGATCTGTTATTCTTTCCCAACCTCGATCTGCCGCTCAAATTCTCTCTGCTTTGGATGCAAGCTGGAATGCGCCCACGAAACAGTGAGCTTGACGCCGTGGCCGCGGACTGTCACCCCATCGGTTATTTTCTCTACGCCGTGAGCTGTCTCGTCTTTGTCTTCACACTACCATTTTCTCTCTTCTTCAGCCTTAAAGTGGTTCCGGAATATGAGCGAGCGGTCATCTTCCGTCTTGGACGCAGTGTCAAGGGCGGTGCTGTTGGACCTGGACTCTTCTTTATTCTTCCGTGTATCGACGAGGTGCGCAAGATCGATCTGCGCACCGTCACCTTCGATGTTCCGCCGCAAGAAGTGCTGACCAGTGACTCTGTGACCGTTGCTGTGGACGCTGTCGTGTATTATCGTGTCTACGATCCAACTATCTCTGTCGTGAACGTTGAGGACTCCGATCGTTCTACACGGCTGCTAGCGCAGACGACTCTGAGGAACGTTTTAGGAACAAAGAAACTCTCTGAGATATTGCTAGGACGAGATGTGATTTCCAGCATGATGCAAGAAACCCTGGATTCCACCACGGAGCGTTGGGGAGTCAAAGTGGAGCGTGTTGAGATCAAGGATGTGAGTTTGCCGGTTCAGCTTCAAAGAGCGATGGCCGCTGAAGCGGAGGCCACACGTGAGGCCCGGGCCAAGATCATCGCCGCTGAAGGAGAGCAGAAGTCTTCGGGAGCCCTGCGAATGGCGGCAGACAACATGGAGACTTCTCCTGTGGCAATTCAACTGAGATATCTACAGACACTGTGCACTATTTCTGCGGAGAAAAATTCAACTATTGTCTTCCCGTTTCCTGCAGAACTTCTGCGGATCTTCCACAATTAGGAGGAACTGAGCCTTCATGATCTTTTTTTGCCTCTTTCGCCGTTTTTGTTTTGGACACTGTGAGTGAATACCTCAAAGCCGTATCAAATGGACCCATGAGGGCAAGAAAGTGTATATGTTCATCATTACATCATTTAAACTGTGAAATATATATTTTATATCCATCACCAAGTCTATTGACATTCACTACATTGGAAATATTCGCCAAGAGAAGTTATCAATCACAGGTAACAAAGAATACTTGACAGCGTCGTACAGGAGGTGAGTTGATTTGACAGATGAAAAAGATAATGAGCTCTCCCTGCGTTTTTTAGACAATTTATTCAGTTAAATTCAAATAATAAAAATGAAATACCGACGTTTCATGGGCAACAAACTACAGCCTCTACGACGATGGGTTTTATACAGCTAATGATAGCTCGTCAGTTCATGTTTCCGACTCAGTGTCGAACCATATGATTGGGAACAGTTTTCGCTTCAGCAATCTTGGTAAGAAGAGGGTCGCTGAAGCGATCAATAAATTCAACATTAAAATCATCCAAACTAAGGGTCGAATTATATAAAGATTAGTTTCTTTAGATTAGATTCTTTGTTCATTAGCTGTATATAAACACATCGTCGTAGAGGTTGTACTTTGTTGCCCATGACTCGAAACGTTGAGATTTCATTTATATTATTCGAATTTTGACTGAATAAAATGTCTAAAAAATGAAGGCAGAGCTTTTCCATTTGTCAAATCATGAACAAAGAATGCGATCGATAAAACGGTTGGAAAGGTGATGTGCTGGGGTATCCGAAAATAGTTTGTAGTACGCAGGTGATTCACTGTGCATCTTGTTAATTTTCCTATCATCAGACATTGATAAAAGGTCGTTAAGATAGTTCCATTATTCGGTGATCTGAATTTTGTAGATGTGTTGAAAGGTGTAGCGGTCACCGGCAGTAATTACAGGAAACAGGAATTACAGGAATTATCCGAAAATAAGACCGTGGCCTTATCTAGAAAAAATGTTCCTGGCTTCAGTAGCTTCACTGGCTTTGCAATTGTTGGATGCCATAATAACGAATAATCATACAGTCGGTGGCAATTTCTTCTATGATTAATCCTGGCATGGCCTCAATGCACCAGGTGTATAATTATGCAGTCATTATATTCTGTAAAAAATGCTAACATCATTTCGAAACAGCTGACAGCATGAGCAATAAGCATTCTTGTAGAAACTGTTTGTTGTATCAACAAGAATAATAAGGAACATAGAGAAAATCTATGAGATCAAAGAATAAATTTGCGCTGAAATCATATTGAAACTTCAGAAAATACCGGTAATTACTACCTTTACAACACTACCATCCGGGCACATGTCCGTCCGCCTGCATTTTAAGTCGACAAAGCGGGCACTTTCCTCTGCTGTATTTCAAGTCAATGAACCGGGTACGAGTCCGCGCAGAGCAATTTTTACGCAATCGATTCTTGAGAGTCATTTATCTCAAATCACTTCAGCAGTAAATGCTACCTTTTAAAGCAGTCACCAAACTGCAAGAATGAAACCCACCATACAAATGCGCGCATGCCCATGGACAGGACATGCACACTTTGCAAATCAATCAGTAATCATTCAAACACACAGCATCAATTCTAATTACCGTAAATACCCGCGTATATATAGGACGATACCATGTATAGGACGCAGTGGATATTTGACCCTAAAACGATGGAAAAACTGTGTGCTTGTGTATAGGACGCATCCTAATTTTAGTCCTAAATTTTCATTAATTTTTATAGAAGCATAAGTCAATCAAGGTGAACTCCATTCAGTCGCTATGATCGTCGTGCGTGCTGATTGCTGACTCACTCATCCTGTCAGTCAGCAGATGTCTGTCTAACATATGTAGACTATCGTGGAAAAGATGGGTTTATTGTTCGAATCGACATTGATCATCAGTATTGCGCGTAATCCAAAATCAAGTTCTGTGCGTCAGAAAACAACAGTGCACTTCTCATATTGATAAATATTGCAAGTTTGAAATTTTTAAAATAAATTTTTGATTTTATGATAATTTTTATAATAAAAGTATCCATGGATAGACGCACCCGGGTTTTCAGGTCAACTTCTTAAGAAAAAAATGCGTCCTATACGCAGGTATTTACGGTAATCCCAAAGCATAATTGAAATGAAGAAACACCCATGTGCAAATTGAATCTATCAAGAATTCAAAAAATTAAATTTATATTCTTTAAGATCTCACAGAAGTATCGGGAACTGTATTGAGAATTTACTTCAAATGTCCGACTTCACCTCGAATTCCTGCCTCAAATAAAACTCTGGCGCTGCTTTTTCAGAGGGAATCATTACTGAAATCATTCCTCAAATATTAGCGGCATTTAAAATGTCAACGAAATCATTTACAAATAATTGATTTTCAACTACTAGTTGCTGTTTCTAGAATTGAAAGGAATCAAAATTTGATAGAAAATATCTAAGTCACAAAATGTTTCTATTGTCCACAGATATTCCTGAAAATTGAGCTTTCGAATTTGACTATTTTGTTTCCACACAGACAGGTGTTTGAAAAATCCCTGATAGCCTGCCAACTCGGACATGCCGCGGTCATGCCTGCGAACATGGTTTTGCCCTGACTTCTCCACACAAGTAATTCACAGATATTAGGTGCATACATATAGTAAGCTATCCTTCGTCCCCCACCCCTACGGAAAATTCAATCCAACTCCTGAAAGAAGGAAGATGCGAACTCCAAAGTTTAGATAGCTCGTTTTCTACGTATTCCACAGCATTCCACCGAATTTCAATAACATCGGCTAAATACTCTCGTCACAATGAGATTTCACAGATTTGAATGTAGGACAGATTCAAAATTTAAAATGGTTTTTGAGATAGGGCAAGAAATGATACCTAAAGAAAAAATCATCTTTTTGACCTTCACAGTGACCTTGCATTTGACCTCCACAGTGACCTTGAATATCAATACAATGCTGATAATCTGACTCATCATGATGTGAGCTTGCATTTGGTATATCTTGTTTTTGAATTTGCACCCTCAGTTTCTGAAATAAGCAGGGAGCGTTGAGCGCCTTCCCCAGCAGGGGTTTGTCAAAACAGCCCACTGGGGCGAGGGTTATGGGTTGTTTGCGCCTCCAAGCACAGAGCGGTCCTCTTGAGAAGTAGATTAAATTGCATGAATACTTAGTCGCCAATTGGTTCATTAATTAATTTCATTGTAAAGGGCCTTCGTGACAGTTAGTGTCCACTCTTGTATTTCTTGTTTCTCAGGCAAATTTATTTCTCACAAAAAGAAATTGGTTCATTGATAGCAAGTTTAGTTCCCTTCTTCATTTCGGCCATAGAGTAGGTCCGGATGAGACGCTGCATGTCAATTAACAGACATGGAATCTTTCGAGTCACAGAAAGCGGAATTCGGAAGTTTATGGATGATTGCTTCCATTTCAAGTCTATGCTTTCTTTTTCAGCAGACCACCATCAGCTGAAACGAAAACTTATTTACATTTTGTGTGGCAGTGAAAAGAGATCTCTTCTATGTAAACTCACGGGAGGAAAAATCAACTTCTCAGTCCCGGGGGATCACAAAGCTAACTTTTCTTGTGTAAGTTCCAGTGTAAAAAGTCATAGAAGTCTGTAAACAAGTTATGATTAGCCAGAGACTACCAAGATATCGATCTAGTCCCTGAATTAGCTCATTCATAGATTTCGCGGTGCAACCATCAATTTCATAATGAACAATAGACATCTATAAGTCACAAAATGAAAAGCTACATTCTTTCGAGAGGAAATAAGCGTTTCCTACCTTAGCTATCTGTCCATCCCTCGCTGCGCTCCGGCTGTGGGAGGAAAAGTTGATATTTCCTCTCTCAAGAAGATAGCTATTCTCATGGTTATACTTCAAATGTGGCTGTTTCCCTTTCCTATTCGTTGGTAAAGCTTGATTGTATTTTGCACGTCATCATGTTAATGTCGATAGAAATGCATTTCTGATCTAACAACAGTTGCAGCACTGTAAGATAAAGAAGTCAGCTAATTATAGTCTGCGATCTCATTCCAATGAACATGACTAGGGCTCTGTTGAGAAAATGTAATTCTTCCTACAGTTTTCTGCGGGATGCTCCTGGTTTGGTCTTCTCTTGATGTCCAGGTGTCCACTTATGTCTTTTATGAGGCACTTTGAAAACTCTTCTGACTACCTAGATGCATTTCAGTGCAATTTTCTGCATTCCTTTTCAAACTGCTAGATTGAATTTATTTGATCTGGAAGGCGTGTTCTCAGAGTATGTCGATCGAGAAAATGTCACAATTTTCGGACATGATCTTCAATGCGGAAAATATATTATCAATTTTAGAAGAATTTCATGAATTGGTGATGATTTGGTTACCATTCTTTGCACTGAGGTTGCATGTGATACATTTGGCTAATATTGGTGAGAAAAAGATTTTCGTTAAACCACTTAGAAGAATGATAACTTTCTCGATCCAGTCAATCTTTATCAAACCTTGTATTTAGCACGCACTACAGAAATCAATGCTACCCGTCAATTATGCATGCCTGTCAATGACGCTTTCAAATGACGTTTTTAACTTTTTAACTTCTATTTAAAATAAGTCAAGTTCCATTTAAAAAATTTGAATTACATATTATACAGTGAAACCTCTTTAACGTAGCACCCCGCTTTTTAAGCAGCCTCTCTAAATTGTCAGGTCTTCGCCAGTCCCGATTTAATCCGTATTCCTGATGGAACCCCCTTATCCCTAGCACTCCTCCAACTTAGCACCTTTGGCGCAGTCCCTTTGGGTGCCAAGTTAGAGGGTTTCACTGCATCTATAATACATATATACGTAATTATTTCTGATTTGATACCGTTTACATGACTGATAACAGGGAATTTTTCCCCGACCGCACATTTCAGCCAAAAGTTCCTAATTTTGAAAAATTACCGGTGATTATACCTATTTTATTATTGTTTTATTATTTTATTATTATATATTAATTGCCGACTGCAGTGATAGACGTCTTTTTGTGTGAGATAGAACAAAAATATAGTTATCATACTCGTTGGCTCACCGATTATCATCTTGAATACCAGAAGTCTACCCAAATTTGATCAAAAACATTATTGCTTCACTAACTACGCGTAATTTATATATTAGTATATGTTGGTAAATCGTGAAGACAGATGCAAGAAGGAAAATGTTCATGAACATGATCGCATGCTCTTAAACACAAGCGGGGTCTTAAATTCATCACTGCTTTGTTATTGATGGTTTTGAGGTACTTAAGACGATGTTCGGGTTGCTAATGCAGTTTTGTTCAAGGTCGATGTTATTTCTTTCAGCCTCATTCATTTGCATTCAATTCGTCAAGTGACTGATTCATCGACCAATGACGCCAATGTTTGGCATTGATTTTTGCAATCCTATTCACAGCTCGTGTGCACTCGTGTGATGAGAAAATGAGAACAATGGAGAAGTTAGCGCTGATTGAGGTCATAGCCATAGATATCTCATGTACAGATAATGCTTAGACTAAAATCCTAGATAAGTTATTCTGAGAACGGTGCAAAACGAACCAACTCAATGGAATAACTAACACTTGATTGTTATCTGCCAAATATGTAATTCTAAACTACCTAATTTAAAAACTTTAAATAGAACTTGACTTCAAAAAATTGCTTATAGACGATAGGTACAGATTTATTATAGATTTATTATTGTGCAATACACACACGATATTTCATGGTCTAACCAGACCACGTCTTCAGGCAACAATGACAAACGAAGATTCTTGAAACTGCATCACAAACACATCGAACACATGAAATCAATATTGTAGAGATGAAAGACACGGACATGTAGATATAGGACTGTATGACGTCATTGCGTGAAACAGAAAATAGAAGACTAAAGCTGAGTGCCAACAATTACAACAACAGCAAAGCATTTTAAAAACACATCCCCCGATTCACCGGAATAATAAGTCAAAAGTCAATAAGTCAATAATAATACTGAAAATCGAAAGTACATACATGTAATTACAAAGTTAAAAATCAAAAAATGTTTCAAAATTAATGAAGTTAACAACAAAAGTCACTTGGAATTATACAGTTCATCATATAATGAAGGAACAAATAGATCACATCGATTGAGGCAAGGTTGTCTTTTGGAGTGCCATGCTACAAGTACGCTTTCTGTAAATAAAAAATTCTCGAACAAGGCCGACAATGAGACTTTCACAGAATGATGTACACATCATAATCCGGCAGCCAGCACGAGTTTGTGCAGGGAATGAGGCCGAAAATGAGACTTTCACAGAACGATGTACACCTCATAATCCGGCAGCCAGCACGAGTTTCTGCAGGGAACGAGGCCGACAATGAGACTTTCACAGAATGATGTACACATCATAATCCGGCAGCCAGCACGAGTTTCTGCAGGGAACGAGGCCGAAAATGAGACTTTCACAGAATGATGTACACCTCATAGTCCGGCAGCCAACACGAGTTTGTGCAGGGAATGAGGCCGAAAATGAGACTTTCACAGAATGATGTACACATCATAATCCGGCAGCCAGCACGAGTTTCTGCAGGGAACGAGGCCGAAAATGAGACTTTCACAGAATGATGTACACCTCATAATCCGGCAGCCAGCACGAGTTTGTGCAGGGAATGAGGCCGACAATGAGACTTTCACAGAACGATGTGCACCTCATAGTCCGGCAGCCAGCACAAGTGTCTGCAGGGAACGAGGCCGAAAATGAGACTTTCACAGAATGATGTACACCTCATAGTCCGGCAGCCAGCACGAGTTTGTGCAGGGAACGAGGCCGACAATGAGACTTTCACAGAATGATGTACACCTCATAGTCCGGAAGCCAGCACGAGTTTGTGCAGGGAACGAGGCCGACAATGAGACTTTCACAGAACGATGTGCACCTCATAGTCCGGCAGCCAGCACGAGTTTCTGCAGGGAACGAGGCCGACAATGAGACTTTCACAGAACGATGTGCACCTCATAGTCCGGCAGCCAGCACAAGTGTCTGCAGGGAACGAGGCCGAAAATGAGACTTTCACAGAATGATGTACACCTCATAGTCCGGCAGCCAGCACGAGTTTGTGCAGGGAACGAGGCCGACAATGAGACTTTCACAGAATGATGTACACCTCATAGTCCGGAAGCCAGCACGAGTTTGTGCAGGGAACGAGGCCGACAATGAGACTTTCACAGAACGATGTGCACCTCATAGTCCGGCAGCCAGCACGAGTTTCTGCAGGGAACGAGGCCGAAAGTGAGACTTTCACAGAATGATGTACACCTTATGCCTACTTCGAATCTGCGCGTCTGCCGAATTCTAGGTGCTTCCTCTTCTTGCAAACATGTGCAAATCAAATGTGAAGCAGATTGCAATTTATTGGTAAATTTGAACTGTTATATGCTTCTCTTATAAAGCGAAAAGTGCAAAGCCATGATTCATAGTTTTGACATCAAGTGTCTCTAGATCATTTCCTATTATAAGCATGTGTTATTGCTTCTAATCGGCAGCGCATGCGAGACTATGTAGAGCTTGTGCATGTCGACATTAGGAGGCTTGATAAATTTCATTGTGTTTCGCTTCACAGATGGGAAATGACCTGAGCACATTCCATGGCAAAAATTATTACCCTGAACTTAGTACTTTTCAATCAATCAGGGAAAATAAAGCTTCATTTCAACCAAAAGCTTCAATCTGCGTTCCATCGGAATTGCATGTGTTTTCTTTAATTCTGTCTGACAAGCGGATGAACTAACTAGAACTCGGCAGGCCTAGTAGGCATAGGGTGTGTATCATTCTGTGAAAGTCTCATTGTCGGCCTCGTTCCCTGCACAAACTCGTGCTGGCTGCCGGACTATGAGGTGTACATCATTCTGTGAAAGTCTCATTGTCGGCCTCATTCCCTGCACAAACTTGCTCTAGCTGCCGGACTATGAGGTGCACATCATTCTGTGAAAGTCTCATTGTCGGCCTCGTTCCCTCCAGAAACTCGTGCTGGCTGCCGGACTATGAGGTGTACATCATTCTGTGAAAGTCTCACTTTCGGACTCGCTCCCTGCAGAAACTCGTGCTGGCTGCCGGACTATGAGGTG
This sequence comes from Prostheceraeus crozeri, assembly GCA_907163375.1. NCBI lineage: Eukaryota > Metazoa > Platyhelminthes > Polycladida > Euryleptidae > Prostheceraeus > Prostheceraeus crozeri. The sequence goes on along the minus strand of CAJQUW010009445.1, from coordinate 51,113 downwards.
TACATCATTCTGTGAAAGTCTCATTTTCGGCCTCGTTCCCTGCAGAAACTCGTGCTGGCTGCCGGACTATGAGGTGTACATCATTCTGTGAAAGTCTCATTGTCGGCCTCGTTCCCTGCACAAACTAGTGCTGGCTGCCGGACTATGAGGTGTACATCATTCTGTGAAAGTCTCATTGTCGGCCTCGTTCCCTGCACAAACTCGTGCTGGCTGCCGGACTATGAGGTGTACATCATTCTGTGAAAGTCTCATTGTCGGCCTCATTCCCTGCACAAACTTGCTCTAGCTGCCGGACTATGAGGTGCACATCATTCTGTGAAAGTCTCATTTTCGGCCTCGTTCCCTCCAGAAACTCGTGCTGGCTGCCGGACTATGAGGTGTACATCATTCTGTGAAAGTCTCACTTTCGGACTCGCTCCCTGCAGAAACTCGTGCTGGCTGCCGGACTATGAGGTGTACATCATTCTGTGAAAGTCTCATTTTCGGCCTCGTTCCCTGCAGAAACTCGTGCTGGCTGCCGGACTATGAGGTGTACATCATTCTGTGAAAGTCTCATTGTCGGCCTCGTTCCCTGCACAAACTAGTGCTGGCTGCCGGACTATGAGGTGTACATCATTCTGTGAAAGTCTCATTGTCGGCCTCGTTCCCTGCACAAACTCGTGCTGGCTGCCGGACTATGAGGTGTACATCATTCTGTGAAAGTCTCATTGTCGGCCTCATTCCCTGCACAAACTTGCTCTAGCTGCCGGACTATGAGGTGCACATCATTCTGTGAAAGTCTCATTTTCGGCCTCGTTCCCTCCAGAAACTCGTGCTGGCTGCCGGACTATGAGGTGTACATCATTCTGTGAAAGTAATTTCGGCCTCGTTCCCTGCACAAACTCGTGCTGGCTGCCGGACTATGAGGTGTACATCATTCTGTGAAAGTCTAATTTTCGGCCTCGTTCCCTCCAGAAACTCGTGCTGGCTGCCGGACTATGAGGTGCACACCATTCTGTGAAAGTCTCATTTTCGGCCTCGTTCCCTGCACAAACTCGTGCTGGATGTTGTACATGACACTTTTCAAGCGCTCGATAATATGTCTTTATAACTCTGTGTCCTGCTCTTCCTTCCATTAGTTCTTTAATACAACGTTCAGATTTCTATGAAGTTTGATCTCCTGAAAGTCCAGACATCTCATTTCACGTTCCCTACTACAGTTGAAAGATAATTCGTCTAGATGAGGCATTTTTGATAGGAATTCCAGCATCATAGCGGCTTAGAAAATGAAGAATGTCCTCTGGGATTCTCAATTTGTCCATTATGTAAATTACTCTCGGAACAATTTTTGCGTTCACAAAACTTTTTAGTCATAGGATTTTTAATCACCAAAGTATTGAGGATTGAACCATTAAATTTCAGTGAACGCTTATAATGATGAGCATGAAGGATAAAGTTCATAATCGCCTCCTCGCTGTGGCGTTTTTACGGTGAATTTGGGATTCAGTCATGATACTACGCATCTCTCTGATCAGACATGTTGCAAGTTCGAGGAAGAGACGCCCAACATTTATAACGATTTACAATTCCCTCGTGGTGGTCATCACTCTGTCATTTACATTTTTACAGAGTATTATCTTTCCGGCATCATTGTGAGGCGAATTTACATATTTTCTGGAGAATTCGTCATCACTTTTTCTAAAATGTTTCGGACAGAAAACTACTTCGATCAGGACCGATCTGCTGCTGTCATTGGGAGAGACGACTATTATGTCCAATGCAAGGAGAGAAGTCAATCAAGTTGTCTTCGTGTTTGTCTTTATCTCAATCTTTTCATCATCTAATAAAGATTTATAGATAATTGCTTTTTACATCCTCCTGACAAGAGCAAAGTTCTAAAGTTCGGTTATCTGTGCAGATAACTGATTGAGGAGGAACTCACCGCGATTACACTTCATATCAATGTCGCAATTCGTAGAGGGAACACACGTCAGTGCAGAGCAAATTCATGATATCAAATCTCATGTGCAGCTCTGATATCTTCTTCCTCTGCACCGTACATTATGAGGAACCAAGAGCAGCGGTTCCCACGCATCTTTGTAGCGGTCCGGATTTGAATGTTTGATGAACACTGGGATCCGCCTAAATTTACATCTAATAAGCATGTAAATTGTAAGAAACAGGAGGAAAGGGAATATAATGAAGATATTAGAAAGAATCGTGCAATTTACTCGCACTTATCTGAAGCTCTCTTTAAAGACCAGTCTCCAATCTTGCAATTTTATGTAAAGTTTTGAATCACACACAATAATAATAATAAGCGTATATTTGAAAAACAAATCAACATAAGAAATCTCCAATGGGAATCGGGGAGATTTTAAGAACAGAAATGTCATGCGATGTGAGCGTATTTGTTCAACAGGTGCTATTATACAATACTGAACACGATAGCACAAAACCATTTCGCCTTCTCATTGTCTTCACTTGAGGTAAGATCAGTCTTGAGCTCCGTTTCGATCGAATTGGGAGGAGATGATTCAGAATATGGTTCGGATCATCTAGAATTTGGCATAATAGTCGAAGAGCAAGTTCATTCCTTCGTTTGTCGACATCGAGCATAGAACATTCACTACAAGTCCTCACATTGAAACCATGAATGATTCGGAAAGCTCTCTTACATAAAATTTCAAGCTTAGAGTTCAAGACACTGCCTGGATAAATACTGCTGAGGCAGTCAATTACAGAACGTATGATGCTGTTAAAAACAATAACAAGTTGGTCATGAGTCAGAATCGGCTTCAAAATTCGTAGTACACAGAGACACTAGAGATACTAGTAGATACATGTTGGAAATGATGCGACCATGTGAGATTGTGATTGAAAACAAGACCTAAAATCTTCATGGAAGTTACAGACTCAAAATTCGACATATTTCGTAGGGGTGAACAAGAAAAATTGATATTCATAACTTTCGTTTTGTTTTCATTTATCAACATTCGCTTTTCATGACACCAATTTCTAAAATGGTCAACTTCAGAAGAGAAAAGGGAATTATCGTCTAGATGAGTTTTAAAGACACGAACAAGTAACGTTACATCATCGGCGTACTTTACCACTTGGACATTCGTATTCAGAGCTTCATCACTTGATAAGTATAATGAAAATAGGCATGGTCCCAAAAATGACCCCTGAGGGACGCCGCTTGAGACATGTACAAGAGAACTGATGGTTTCGCATATTTTCACGCGTTGCTGGCGATCACATAGGTAGCTGTTAATCCAGTTTAAAAAAGTTACGATTTGGAAAGGAAAGATTTGACAGACAAAACATTAAAAGGTCGTGTGGAACAGATTCAAACGCATGACTCATCAAAAGTTAAAATTTGAACTGCTTTGACACACCGGTGCGTTTGATTTCAAAGTATTTGATGATATGATAGACTGATCTGGCATGATCTAAATAGATAGAAAATACTAAATTCTATTGCTGCATCAGACAAAATAGAGTTAATACTTCCAATATTTTGACTAGGAAAAACACTGAATTGAGAGAACCTAAGAAATATTCTCATGACGAAAAGTCAAGAAAGAATTGATGTAAGACATGGAACTGGTTGTGTTTCGCATAAATAGAACTCTAGTTCGGTTTGATCGGCAACAAAATAAACTACATGGAACTCCATGTAGTGGGTTTATCACGAGATCATTGCGATCCGTGAAAATGATACTGCGATCCGAAGTTTGGGAAACCCTTGACCTAAGGTGGCTGAGATACGGAACTTGGACATGAAGCGTCAAACAGCTTGGACATAACCAAGAAAATGTCGCAACTAGAAAGGAACCCGACCCGACCTGACCCGAGAGTCATTATCGAAGAAAAAAAATGTTCTCATAGTTGGGCTCATCAAACTTGTATGTTACGTCATTGAGCAAAATTAATTCTTATAAGTAAGTACTACATTAAAACGTACATATAAGCTTAGACGCATTAATTTTTCAAAATGCATCTAATATTCAAATATATGTACTTACTAATTTGCCAAAGAAATACTGAAATACAAAAGGATATCTCATTATGATAGTAGTCTACCGGTACACAAGTCAACAATAATTTCAAGAATGAAAATTTAAGTGTCATCGTAGTAAATATCCAATCAGACTAAGATTTCAAACAACTAGCGAAAATATAGTGTGAGCTGTATATAAAGCAAAGTTGAGGTATTATTAATTTTACATACAAGATGGTTAAGGACGATTAGATGATTATATTAACTTACCATATTTACAGAAATGTAATCAGATCTTTTCCATGATTTATATTTTGATATTTTGATCAGAAACTTTTTTCAATCAGATATTCCCATGGAATCGTCAACTCATTTTTGGCTTATGTTTTTCAAAAATGCTGCATTTCACTTCTTAACCGAAAAAACCGAAAATTCCTCAACAAACCCGAACCCGGTCGGTACGCAGACGCGCCATGCAGATGTGCTTTATTGTCACCTTTTACAATCATTTTTCGATGACTAATAGCAAGATAGCATCAAAAATTTTGCATTTTATTGGTCTCATTTCAAAATTACTTTTTCATGGAATTTGTAGAGATTTTGATAAACAATTCAAGTGTTCTAAATCTGTAAGAATTATGTAAATATTACTTAAACTTGAATAAAGAGTTCATATTTGCCTTTTGAAAAAAAGCAAATTTCAAAGTTACTGTAGACCATGCTAGGCAGATGCGAGAACAGTCACACGGACGAGTAGGTAATTATGATAATGCAGCCGAATGCTTCGCACATCAATATTTGCGTTATCGGCATCGATGAACAGACAGATTGCATAATATGACTCATTGCAACAAAATGTAATAATATGAGAAAGCTGAAGCTGTGAGAAAATGACATTTCTTCCAACCAAGACATAATGAGCGGGAAACTTTTCTCACTAAGTGAATTTACTGTCCATACATCTAAATAATGTAGCCTACTTCAGAAAAATATATTCTTTGTACTGCTACACAAAATATTTTACTTACAGATCACAATCATACTTGTTATGAACCATCGGTCCTAATGAGCAACCCTCCTATACATGCATGATCTATATTCGCAACTTCTGGAATATCTAATACATACTACTTGCTTATGGATATTTCAATGCGATTGTATTTCAGCCACTTGAGTTAACATGAATCTCATTGTGAACGCTGCAGTGTACTGTGCCACTTCCTTTAAAGTAAACTAAAGTAAACTTACATGTAAATAAAAAATCTGTTATCAAGTTTATGGCTTCTTAGTAAAACCATGAGGGTCTATATACAAAACGTGTAGGAATGCATCCGTTTCAATTGTTCATCACAAGATAATGTCACTTTGACACTGACTGTGCAAATCGATCTATAGCCTATCTCTTTGATGTAATCGGTCTATCTTTTGTAACACGTGATGTATATCATACATGCAGTACAAACATTTGTACATGTACATACAGTGAGCCTACAAAGTGTTCACATAAACACACATAACGCATGCAGCCGCTTGCAGCGTCCATACAAACATATGCGCATGATTTGCATGATACATTTTCATGACTGTATCACTCAATGATCGTGTGTACTGACAATATAACTGATTAGTGATCGGGTTACATTCTGTGGATGGTTTTGCCAAACGTAGACTACAATCCTCGGCTTCAATTTCTATGCTATAATGCCAAAGATTCATCCATATCCTTCTTCTCAGAGAACAACTAGCAGTTATAATATGATGAATTCTTCAAAAACCAATAAAATAGTTGAAGAGAACTTGGTTTTTGACGAATTCATCATATTATAAATGCCAAAGATCAAAAATCGACAGTCAGTTGATGTAATGCTGTACATGAGGCGCAGCTAGTATAATAACCAGAAAAATTAGAGATAGGTTAATATTGACAATAATTAATACTAACTAATCTTCACTATATTCATCTACTCTTATTGACGCTATCCATGCAGCAAGTATGTTAGGTAAAGTCAAAGTAAGTATATAAGGGAAGTATGGAATCAATGGTTGATTTGTGGCGACAGCTATGATATTACTTTTTCGCCAGCTCTTATGAGCAGTTTTGTTTGATATCGCAATTGACAACAGAATAGTATTGAAATTTCTATTTCTGCAGTTTTTGATGAAGAGCTAAACAAAATTAAGAATTCATCAAAACCCGCCAACACCTTGCGTCGAAATGATTGGGCACTTCGAGTGTTTGAAAGATGGAGGATCAATCGTGAAAATCTCATCTCCGAACGAATGATGCCGCAAAGTGATGTTTCATTATGGGATAAAGAACAACTGAACTACTGGCTGGCTAAGTTTATTGTTGAATGCCGCAAAGAAGACGGAAAAATGTATCCAGGGAGCTCCCTTATATCGATACTATCTGGTTTGCAGCAAGTCGTCCGGAAAAACAGCTTACTTGATTTTTTTAAAAATGACGAATTCACTCATCTGCGTGAAGTACTTGATGCTTCGATGAAAATATCAACTTCGAACAATGTTGGCATCAGTCTAAAACAAGCAGACATCATTACTTTTCAAGAAGAAGAGGATCTCTGGAGTAAGGGACAATTGGGAGATGCAACTCCAAAACAGATTATTCAGACACTGTTTTATCTGAATGGTATTAATTTCGCGGTAAGAGGTGGTCAGGAACACAGCGATCTCTTGATTTCTCAATTTCGTGTAGAAATAAGGGAAGGTGCAAAAGTATTGGTTTTCAGTGTGGGTGCCACCAAGACCTACAGTGGTGGGTTACATCAACGACGCTTGAGACCGAAAGAAAAATTACATTTTGCTAATGAAGGTAATCCTCAAAGATGTCACATCCGAATTTTCGAACTTTTTTTATCGAAGAGACCTCAAAACTGTGACAGGTTTTACCTTCAATCTAAGAGGAAGGTAATGATTCAGGATGATATTTGGTTTACTTCAAGGCCATTGGGACACAATACCCTGAAAAAGATGTTACAGACAATGACAAAAGAGATCGGAATTCAAGGGAGAAAAACTAATCATAGTCTGAGGGCTACTTGTGCCAGTCGTCTTTACAACGCGGGAGTTGACGAACAGATGATTATGGAAAGAATAGGTCATAGGTCAGTGCTCGAGGTTCGCTCTTACCAAAGAACATCGGATTTGATGATCAAAAACACTTCCATGATTCTTAACAGCGAGGTTTTGTTTTCAGAAGTCAAGAGGCAGTGTCCACGTGTTCAACAACATGCGTGTGGCATCAATATCAACATTCGAGACTGCCAAGTTACAATTGTGAATAAACCTCCAGCTGAAGGTTATATTTCTCGAGATGATCAAGTCTGATCGCTATGACTTTGCATTTCTTGTTAAATGTTGAAATAAAGATATGTTTTTTGACATAGATAATGACCTCTAAAGTAAAAATAATGACCGGAAATATTACATAACCATGCGTTAATGTTTGATATCGCAATTGACAACAGAATAGTATTGAAATATTGAATGGAAGGGACTGAATAGCTAAGTAGTATATATTGTGACATCCGGCGCGACGCTTCGCTTTGCTTTGCTTCGCTTCGCTTGCGCCGGATGTCACACTTTTGTGGGGTTTTTCAAAATTTTTAAAAAAATCAAAATTTCAAAAATTTAGGTAGACTTCAAATTTCACATGGCCGAAGGCCGAAGGGCGAAAATTTAAGTTGTCTCAAAATATCACGTAATCGAAAATTTAAGTTGTCTCAAAATATCACGTGGTCTAAGAATTTTGAAAATTTAGGCAGACGAAAATTTAAGTTGTCTCAAAATATACCGTAGTCTCAATATACCAGAAGATTGTGTTCAAAATATTTATTCAAAATATTTATTCAAAATATTTCTTTAAAAATGGAAGAAACAAAAGTGGATGAAACAAAAGTGGAAGAAACCGCAAGAATATATCCTTCGTTATCACAGTTAAAAATAAGTGAATTGAATAAAGAAAAACACAAAGATAGAGTTAGGTATATGAAAGATAAGGAATCTCAATTATTATTAAGATTAGAGCATTATAAAAAATTAAGAAAGAGATGGAGTAAAGTTAAGAATGTAACACAAGGAATTGGCATATTCTTAACAATAAGTTTAGGTGCTTTAACAATTGTTATATCTTCAGGTGTTTTAGTAATTCCAGTAGTTGCTACAGCTTTAACAGGTACGGGTGTTTTTGCAACTTCACTTGTTACAATGTTAGATAAATCTTTAATATCAAAGAAACGAAAATTATTAAAAACTAAGCATTTACATATTAAAGAAGTCTATGACAAATTGCATTACTACTTTCAAAGAGTATGCGATGATAATGTTATTACGTTAGATGAGATTGAAAAATTTGATCAAATAGCTAATGAAGTAAATCAAATATCATTTCAATTACAGTCAGAAAAAGTTGATGATAAGAATAAACAGGGTGGCAAAATTTCTAGTGATGGTAAAACTTTTAGTGATGGTAAAATTTCTAATGAAGAAAATGACAAAATTTTTTTAGAAGAGCTAAAAACTTTAAGCGAAAATTTAAGCAAAACTTTATTAAACAAAACTTTATTAAACAAAACGTAAAACGAGAAAACTTTAAACGAAAAGATGTCAGACAACAAAGCAATAAAAAAATAATTTGTTCAGTAAAATGTTTTTGTTGTATTCCAATGTTACCACAAAATTCAAATATTATATTTTAAAAATGGATAAAATTAAAGCTGATAATTTTAAAAGAATTAAACAATTAGAAGAGTTAATAAAACAAAGAAATATTATGAAAGAAAATCATCTTCAACATAGAATGATAAAAGCTGGTATTCAATCTGATATGTTTGAAAAAATGCAGCAAACCGAGCAAGTAAAAACTGATTTTGAAAAAACTATGAAACCATTTAAAACTCTTGAAAAAGAACTTACAAATAATGATAAACAAATTGATATAACAGATCCAGAGCACAAAACTATATTAGATGACTATGGATTACTAGAATCAAACATTAATAAGAAATTACCAAAATCTATGCAATTTGAACATTCTATCTCATTTATAGATGGAAAAACAATACCTAGATTTTATCTCGGACAAAAAGAAATATTTCCACAACCTTTTCGAGGTTTAATTTTTTCACCAGATAAATCTCCTTTTAATTTAGATAGAAATTTTGTTGATCTTTTAAGAGGAGCAGATTTAAATAATTATGCTGTAGAAGATCTCATAAAATATAAAGCTATGTTAGATAGAGTTGGTGCAGTAAAATCTCTTAGACGTTATAAACAATTAGAAAATTTATTATCATCGGGAGTTAAAGTAGGAAAAGGTTTCTCTGAAAAACAGAAAACAGAAACAACTGTATTCTTACCAGATGATCCACAAGAATTACTAAATAGATTAAATATTTTAATATCGGCAATAAAAGAAGGACATAATTCTAGTTTCAATGAAATTGATGCTATATTGAAAAGACTGTTAGAAAAGAAGATTCTAAATGAAGAGGATTATAAAAGTATATCTGATGTCTTTAAGGGCTTGCCCGTAGCTGAAATATGTTGTTGTTTTTAATTTTTTATAAAAGACATTTATTCAAAATTTTAACTAAAAAATGTGTTCAGCAGATTTAGACAAAATTAATAATCATTTAGAAAATTTGACAGAGATTTTGGGTTCATCAAAATTTAGTACGACGTTAAAAGTTATAACAACTACTTCATCACACACTTGTAATTTAGAACCCATTCTACATTTGGAACAAAATAAAAATTATCAAATTGCATTGACTAGTTTCTCCACATTTAACACTATTCAAAATGTTATAAAAGATGTGAATGATCAATTTAGATATTCTACTGATAAAGGCAAAACATGGAAAATACAAACTTTTCTTCCTGGTTCTTACGAAGTTGAATCAATATCAAATGAAATTAAGAGAAATTTAGGTATACCATTTAAAGATAAAAAACAATTACATTTTGCAGTTGAACCGGCAGTCAATAAATTTTCTCTTACTTTAGACGAAAATCATCAAGTTGATTTTAATCATGATAGATCATTGTCAAAGCTATTAGGGTTTAATAAACAAACTTATAGTCAAGGTTTTCATTTAAGTGAGAAGATTCCAAAAATAACTGAAATAAATTCAATTGTTGTACATTGTGACATTATTGAAGGAGGATATATAAATGGTAAATTGTCAAATTTAATATTCAGTTTTCCAGCTTTTACTGTAACCATTGGTTATAGATTAAATGTATTTCCACAAACATTAATATATTTCCCCATTAAAAGAAAAACTATTAACAGTATTAACATTAGAATCACTGATGAGAAAGGACAAGAAATAAATTTTGGAGGTGAAGAGATTATGATAGATGTTTTGGTTCGGGAGGTATAAACTCCCGTTCGGGAGGTTTAAACTCTCACGCGAAGCTAGAGAAGTTTAATTTTCTTCTTCTTCTTCTTTTAAAATAAAAATAAAATTTTTTATTAAAAAATGAGTGAAGTGCTCCCATTAAATTAAAAAAAACTCAAATTTAATCATCATCCAAATTTATCTAATAAAGTTTTGTCAGTTATTTGCGGAAGATCAGGATGTGGTAAAACATATTTATTATTTAAAATTTTAACGACTCCAAATTTTTTGGATTATAACAATCTTATAATTTATACAACAACAGCAGAACAACCCGTCTATCAATTTTTAAAATATGGATTTGAAAATAATCTTAAAAAAACAGCAATTGCTTCATTATTCAAAGAATATGAAAAATCTGAAGATGAAGAAGAAATAAGTTCGTGGTGTGAAGAAGCAGCAAAAAATAATCAGTTAGTTGAATCCAATAAAAATAAGCATATAAAGATACAATTAATAGATGATAGTGGTAATATGCAAGATCCTAGTAAACTAGATAAAACAATGAAACATTGTGTAATTTTTGATGATTGTGTTAATGATGGAAATCAGTCAGTTCAGAGAAATTATTTCACAAGAGGTAGACATAATAACTGTAGTGTTATTTATTTAACACAAAGTATGTATTCATTAGACGGAAGTGTTATTAGAAAGAATGCAAATATATTTATACTATTTGAAATAAATGCAAGAAACTTAAGTGATTTGTTAAGAGATCTATGTGTAAGAAATAAAGATGAATTTAAACAATCGTGTAACAAGGCTTGGTCAAAAGATTATGGCTTCATTACAATTAATATTGATAAAAAAATTCATGATAGAGTTATCGAACAATTGTTCTCTGACTGAAAGTCGATAGAAAATATTTTCGCGGAGTGATCGAACGGAGTGACAGAATAATTTTTTCTTATAAATTTTTTGTTAATAAAAATAAAAAAAATATGTTGAATGTTTATAAGATAGAGCATGTACCAGTTTTAAAAGATTATCGTCATCCTACAAATCCTGTAAATTCGAAGAAAGAAGTTAGATTTTATTATCATCATAAATACGTAGCGCTCGTTACAGATTATAAAACAAAACATGGTATTAAACCGTGTGTTAAAACAAAAGACTTTCCACTTTGTTTAAGAAGTTTCCGAGTATTTTTGGCGTATAATAATTTATGGTGGTTGGTTAAGAAAGAACATTTAACAACACATGAATTAGAAACATTACATCAATTACATATTCCTGTGTATATGTAAAAACGGAACCGAGGTTCTATGTAAAAATTCATTTTTTCTTTTAAAAAATATGAATCGTGAAATGTCTCTCGGACAAACGTCTAGGATTGATGAATCAATCAAGAAACAAACTGCTGAGTTTGATGCGCAAATTAAACATAGTAAACGTAGTAAACGTATTAAAAAACAGAAACGTACTAGGCGTAGTATTAGACGTAATACTAAAAAACAGAAAAGTGGAACAAAAGAAATATTAGAAACTCCTATTACTGATATCTTTTTGATGATAGAATTAAGGATGAACTTGGTGATGATTTATGTAATTTATTTAATCCAAATGAAATTAAATATGAAAATGTATCTTTTATTAATGTATTAAATGATATGCGGAAACTTTTAGCAAATGGTAAAATTATTAATTTACTTGGACAAGTTATTAAAGATCAGGAAAATATAATTCAAAATTTTTGCGTAACCTTCTATAATAAAAATTCATTTGAAATATGGTTTTCGAATCTGGATGAGAAATCCGATGCTAACGAATGGATTTTTACAGGTAATATTAAATATGAAGATTTTGGAATGAAGTTAGTACAAAGATCGCATAGAGGGGCAGGGATTAATATGAAATATAGAATCAAAGAATATTTCGGTGAATATTGTTATATTCCTTCTGAAGATTTTTGTTTTATTAAATGTTATAATGTTTTACGAGGCTTTAATGAAGAACAAGGAGAAATGATGAAAGAAATGTTTAATAATTTTTTATATAAAGAGAAAGCCACATCTAGAACAGGAGTAATGTCAAACTGCAAATTTTCTCAATTCAATAAATATTTTGGAGAATGTGTTCAATATTATACGTAGTCCTGCCAATCGTCATTTAAATCCTAGAGGAATTGAAACGTTTCATAATTATGTTTATTACAATTATTTTCACGCAGGTTCAACAATTGGTCACTATTGTTTAATTGATAAATCTCATAAATTAAAAGCTATTAGAGAAATTGAAAATAATTTCAAACCCATATATAAAACAGTTACTGATGAAAATCTAACAACGCGTCCATATAAAATCATAACAAAGAAAAAATTGACTATGGTTCAACATATATTTGGGATCTCGAAACTTTTCCTGATCCTAACTGTTCAACAGCTCATCCTATTCCTTATGCTGTAGGAGCTATTAATTTTAATAAATTTATATGTTGTTTACCGAAACAAAGATTGAAAGAATTAGAAACACGTTTGTTAAGTGATATGATTAAAATTAAACGATCAAAAGATGAAGATGAAATTAAATAACTTAAAAAACAGATTAATGAGTATAATAATTTAACTGAATTAGAATTTAATAAACTTCAAAATTGTGTGAAAATATTTACGAGAACTGAGGATGATGAATGTCCGATCGGGGGAAACCCAGAGGACGTATGTCCGATCCATCAATTTTTTAAAACTCTTGGGAAATTTAATTATTCGAGAGTAACTTTAATAGCTCACAATTCATCAGGTTTTGATTCCTATTTTCCGATAAAAGCTAATTTTAAATTATCTAAACCGCCTCTTAAAACTTCAAGAGGAATATTGACTGCTTCATTACAAAATCCTTATACAACTGAATGTGTTAGTAGATACATTCAAAAATCTTTTAGATTTAAAAACAATATGAAAAAAGATTCACCTTCAGGTAAATTAGCACTTCAAACTATTATAATGAAATGTAGTTATCAACATGTAAAAACAAGTCTTTCTAAATGGTGTGAGAATTTTAAAATTCCTATGAATGTGTGTAAATTAAATTATGAAATTGGAGACATAACACATGAAAATTATAAAGAAAAAGAAATTGAATGGAGACCATATTTAGTTAACGATATTCTTTCTTTAGCTTTTTGTATCTACAAATATAATAATGTTATGCAAGATTTAGTTGGTGAAGATATAACTACTAATTTGACATCCTCTGCTTTAACATTTAACGGTTGGATGAAAAGCGTACAAGATGACAAAATAAATATTCATTCTCATATAGATTTATGGGCTAGAAATTATATAAGAAAATCTGTTAAAGGTGGAAGAGTTTCAGCAAATATAAGAAAATACATATCGCCATTTTGTAGCATCTTGTTACCAATATTAAAACAGTATTTACCTGGTCGCTACGCTGGTGGGGCTTTGTCCCCTGGCCGCTACGCTGGTGGGGCTTTGTCCCTTGGAAGTAATTTAATAGATTTAATGAAACAGTATCGAGATTTAGGAGATAAAACTGAAATTTGTAAGAAAATTTCAAATCAACTACTTGAACAAAAACATGAATTTCTAATGGCTTTTGATGCAACATCTTTATATCCATCAGCTATGTATGATGAAAATTCAGAATATCCTAAAGCTGAATCAGCTAGAAAATTTCGTCAAGAAGAAGAACGAGAAATAGTATATAAATTTAATACTCAAACATTTAGACCTAAAACTGGAATATTTACAGTTGTGTTTCAATATCCCAATAATATGTTTTTTCAACCAGTTCCTATAAAAGATAAAGTTAAAAATCAAAATAATAATTCTCATGTAAAAGTAATCAGGTTTAGAAATGGTATATGTTATGATGTATTAACTTCTGTAGACATACAAGAAATTGTTAGATGTGGGGGAAAATCTTACATATTACTGATGATATAATTTATGAAAAAAATTATCAAGTTTCACCATTTCGAAATTATATTGAAAACTTTTTAATTTGAGAAAAAGATATAAAACAGAAGGAAATACTGTAGGTGATGAGTTAATTAAATTATTGATGAATTCACTATATGGCAAAACTGTGCAAAAAGATATAACCACTAAATATCATTTATGGAATGAGAATACATTGAGAAAATATTTCACTCAAGAAGTAAAAGATTATGAAAAATTAAATGATGAACAATATTTAGCGAAAGTAGAAATGGAAGATGATGAATTTCTCAAAACTTATATTGTAAAAGATGGGAAGACGTCATCATGCCATCACACTTAGGTTCTTTTATTCTTTCTCACTCTAGAAGAATCATGAATAACTTTATTTTAGAAATTAATGGTTTCAACGAAAAATACATTCATTATACAGATACTGATTCAATATACATTTCTAATGAGCTCTTCAATAAATTAGATGCTGCTGGATATGTTTGTGGGAATTGTGTCAAGGAAAAAATGATTATGAAAATGGTGGAATTAGTTTTGCAATGTTTATTGCACCTAAACTAAAATACTGTATCACTGTAGATGAGCAATGGAGACTTAGTGAAAAGAAAACATTCAAAGGATATTCACAAGATAAAGTAAAAGTAGAAGATTTTCTAAAATTATATTCGGGGAAAACATTATCGACTACAGTTAATAAACCATGGAAAAGGTCTTTAGAAACTGGAATTAGTTTTCCTGATAAAAATAATAATACTGAAGAAAAAAAATTCTCTGGTCAAATAAATATTCATAAACGTCAAGCACCTGATGAAAATGAAATTATGTTACCTTATAACGGAGAAGATATTCAAGCTGAAATATTTCAAACAATCGTCAGTGAGAGTAATTTAAGTGATGATGATGACACGTCGGAATAATATTTTTTTATTACATTCAAAAACGTATTGCATCCAAAAACTTATTACATCCAAAAACTTATTACATATGAAAATATATTTATCGAATATTTTGGTATTTTCTATTAAGTTTTATCATATAACGTTTTATCATATAACGTTTTATCAAAAGATAATTTAAATTTATTTTCACTAACTATTGATTTTTCATCATCAATTGATTCTTCATCATCATCATCAATTGATTCATCATCATCATAAATTGATTCTTCAACATCATAAATTACACTTTTTGGTATAGGATGCCCTTCCATGATAGGATACCATTCCCTGATGGGAATATCTAATTCCAAATTATATTTATTATTTGATAATAATATAATAGAGAAAAAATATTGGTCTTTGATCTCTTTTGGAAAATTTAATAACACCACCATAATCTGAATCATTTTTAGTTTTATTAAAGATGATAAAATTTTAAATTGATTAGATGTAAATCCTAATTTAAATTTTGTAGACCCGATACATAGTTGTCTAACAGTATCTTCAACTATTCCATCATTATTATTTTCAATTGTAAGAAAATGAAATTTAGATAAATTTTGATTATATGTAGTATTAATATCATGTTGAGATATAAATTTTTTCTTCACTTAAATTTTTATAATTACTAATATTTTTATAATCTTTGTTACCATTTACACCTTTTTCATATGTTTCAGAATCATCATCTACATTATCATCATTATTATTATAAGATTCTTTAAAATTCACATTTTCATGATGTTTAAAACTTTTATTATTTTTAGAATTTTTATCAGAATCTAAACTTTTATAGGGTGTTGTCCACATATAAAATTTTTCTTGTTGTGCTAAACCATTTATATAAGATTTTAATAAATTGATATTTAAGTTTCAATATAAACCTACATATGTATCATCATCATATCTTTGTGGCATTTCTAATGTTTCTTGTTTATAAATAGTATCTCTATAATATACTTGACATAATAATTCTTCGTTATGCTTTTTACTCTCGATATGAATATTATATTGGTTTTGTTCATCAACAAATAATCTAATTTTTTCCTTGGAAAAGGATTTAAATTTTTTAACTAATTCTTTAATATTAATATAATTAATAATTTTAGTTTCTATCCAATCAGTATTACTAATCGGCAAAACTGCTCTAATGAATCCATAAACATTATTATGACCAATAATAACCATATTTTCTTTATTTAATTCCACATAAGCTACATCATTATATTTACTAACAATCTCCATAAATTTAATAAACGGATCTCCTGAAAAAATACAATAGTTAGTTTCTATAGATGGTAAACCTTTAGTTTGTTCCCTAAATATTTCGGCTTGTAATTGAAACAACAGATTAACATCTATACATGGATTTGTAACAGTATTATTATTATCAAAACATTTATTTTCAAATCCCGTTGATCTCGTCGAATAAGAAAAACAGGATGATGCGGGCGAATATAATTTTTTTAAATTTGGATTTTCCATTTTTTTATTTTTATTAGAAAAAATTTTATTTTTTATTGTTAAAAAATGATGCTACCAAATGTTGGTGGAGGTGCATATATCCCGAATAATCGTGAATTAGAAATAGTGATAGAAAATTATATCATGAAAACTGGAGACGTTTTATCTGGTCCATTGCATCTTTCTATTCTTCCGCAACTAAATACAGAGTTAACAAATAAACAATATGTTGATACACAAATCAATGATTTAAAAGAAAAATATATAAACGATGTTTTGATTCCACTGATGAATGAATTAAAGTTGCTAAAACTTAATGACAAATCATTAAACGAAAAATTATTAAAACTTGATAAAAAGGATAGAGAGCTAGAAGCAGATATAGCAAAACTTTTTAAAAAGATTTCAGAACAATCACAAATTTTAATATTACTTTCTATAAATTTAAAATCTGCAGTCATTAAAAATAAACATCAGATACAAATGTTAAAAGAACAATTAGAAGATGAAATAGAAAACTTCCTGAAAGAATTAAAAAAAATTTAAAGCAGTTACAAACCACATTCCAAAAAAGTGTTGATGAATTGAGTTCTAAAATTACTCAACAAATGAAAAAGATGAATAGAATAATAAATGAAGTAAACTCACTTAATGAAAAAGTTGATAAAATGAAAAATCTTAAAATCAATTTAGAAAATGAATTAAAGAAAAATTTACAAGAAAACTCTAAAGAAAATAAAGAACAGTTAGATTCTGTTAAAAGACAATTAGATGTTCTTAAAGTTAAGTTAAATGCTCTTAAAACGGCGTTGAAGATTAATCAGCAGAAAATGCAAGTTAATAGAAAAGAAATTAAAGTACATCACACGTTACTTGACGCAATAGATAAAGTGCAACAGGCAATTAATAAAGTTATCTCGAAGTTGTTGTCCATTCACAAACGTAAATCTTAAACGGACCAAAGGTCCTCAGGTTACTAACCAATAGAACTTTGTTCAGAGGCTTTAGCCGATCGTAAATATTTTTTCCCAAAAGTCAAATTTAATCCTAAAAAATGCCTATAATTTATAAACACAATCTTAAACATTTTGCTTCAAATCAAAAAATTGCTCATGAACCATCTATGAAATCTGTTTACCATTATGACAGTGTAGAAATAATCGGAACACACAAAGGTGCCGTTCAAAAAAAAGGGGATGGTAAATAATCTGGTATTGGAAGTATCGTTAACTTAATTAAAAATAATAAAGATTTGATTACATCTGCTGCAAAAGGAGCAGCTGCTATAGGTAGTACAGCTAGTGCAATATCAAATGCTGTTAAGTCTCAAAACGAATTAAAACAACTAGAAACTATTCGTAAACTTAAGAATGACTCTGAAGAACTAAAAAATTTAAAATAACTTTCAGAGGAAACAAAAAACAAAATTGCTAACATAGCTGTGGGGGAAACCTTGAGGAGCGGAGCTCCGTCTGATAGTAAAAAGGGGAAGAAAACAGGCGTAGCCATAAAACGTTCAATTGAAGAAATAAGAGGTAATGGTCTAGCAAAATTTATTAAAAATTTTTAGTAATTTTTTTAGTAAAATTTTTCTGTGTATGAGAAAAACAAAAAAGTCAAATTATAAGTTGATAATCAGCAGAGTTATATATATTTACCTGATTCGTTTTTACATTGTGAATATTCTTTATATAGTGATGCCAATTTTACAACACCATTACCAGAAACCGATAATATTGCATTAGAGAATATTTTTTTCCAAGATTATTTACACAAATGCGTTTAGATGTTGCAACTCAAAATATAGACACAATAAGTGATTCTCCAGGTGTAATTGATACAATGCTTAGATTTGTAACAATTGGTGAAAATAATAAAAAGTATGAAATCGAAGGTTGGTTTCCTGATACTAATGATGGTATAATTATAGATGATTTAACTCACGCTGGAACAGATGCAGCAGGAATTGCGAAAGATGTAGAAAATATTGCAAAACATTTAAATAAAACAAATAATGATGCATATAAAGAAAGACGTGAATTTAACAAGAAAAGTAAACAGACAGTAAATTGGTCATTGTCTCCATTATTTGGATATTTAGATTATGATAAAATATCATATCAATTAAAATTTAAATTAATAATTCATCGTACAGCAAATAATGAATTAATCTTTTTTTGGTAAGACTGGAAAAAAAGCATATTTAAAAACTGATAGACTTGAATGGTGGATTAAGCATATTACTCCTAGTTTAGATATTGAAACAGCTATTGCAAAAAGATTAAATACTAACAAACCAATTCCAGTAAATTTTCTAAAGCGTACTGCTAGTTCAGTAACTTTTTCCGAACAAAGATTTAACTGGCATTTTACTAGAACTGCGAATACTCCAAGATATTTATTACTAACATTTCAAAGAAATAATTCTCCAAGTTTTGATAAGAACAACAATCTTTTTCATATTAATACAATTCGAAGTTTACAAGTTTCATTAAATCAAACCCGTTATCCAATTGATCCATTAAGATTCGATGATACCAATAATCAATTTATGGAAGGATATGATTCTTATCGAAATCTTTGTATAAGAATTTGGAGTTGAACCACAATTAACTCCTGGAGATTGGAGACATTTATATCCTGTTTTCTGTTTCGATTTAAGTGCACAATCTGAAGATATTATCAAGACTGGTTGTGATGTAACAATTAATATTGAAAAGAAAGATTCCACAACTTCATTGATGGCTCATGGTTTATTGCTAGAGATGTAAAATATTCTATTGAAATTCTTAATGGAAAGATGGCTAGGATAGGCTAAAGCCAGAGGAGCTTCGCTCCGATAATTTAATTAATCTTTTTGATAACTTAAAATTTTTTAGTAATTAGTAATAAAATATTTTTGTAACTAGAATAGATTAAAAATTCTTAAATTAAAAATTTTTCGTAACTAGAATAGATTTAAAATTCCTAACTTAAAATTTATTTATGACTAGAATAGATCAAAATTCCTAATTTAAAATTTATTCATA
Source organism: Prostheceraeus crozeri (assembly GCA_907163375.1). Classification (NCBI taxonomy): domain Eukaryota; kingdom Metazoa; phylum Platyhelminthes; order Polycladida; family Euryleptidae; genus Prostheceraeus; species Prostheceraeus crozeri. Next base: position 31,358 of record CAJQUW010009445.1, on the reverse strand, counting down.
ACTAGAATAGATGAAAATTCTTAACTTAAAATTTTCGTAACTTAAAATTTGTTTATTAAAAATGTCGGAAGCGAAAATTAATAATAATAAAACTGTTGAATTAAAATTACGTAATATTGTTGACAAAAATACCCCTAAAACTATTACTATTAATAAAAAAAAGTATTACATAAGTAAACCAATGATAGAGAATATTCAATTACAAGAAGAAAAGAATGGTGGAATTCTCCCATTAATTCCACTAATAATAGGAGGCATAGCAGCAGTGGGAAGTGTTGCAAGTGGGACAGCTGGTATTGTCCAAGCAGTAAATAAAAATAAATCAGAGAAGGCAGCATTAGAAGAACAAAAACGTCATAATAGAGAGTTAGAGAAAGTTGCTAGGGGTGACGGAATAGTAGATAATTTTATTAGTAAATTAAAATTATTTTATGAAGGAAAACGAGTTCTTAAAAATATTCTCCACAATGTTGATGATTTAATTGAAATTAAAGAAACTAAAGATGGTTCTGGAATATATCTAAGTCCTAGTATGATTCGGTAATAACCTCAGGACCTTTGGTCCGATCGGCTAAAGCCTCTGAACAAAGTTCGATTAGGTAAAACATTTATTTTATCTTTTAAAATGAATTCTACAAATTCCGAAAATTTAATTAAATTAAAAATTTCTAATTTAGATTTATTGAATTACCTATTAAACAAAAATAAAAACTCAAATTGTCAGCATATTGGAGGTGACATACAAAAAACATTAGAAAACTTTCCTGGCTTTATTTGGAGTAAATATTCGAAAGAAAAACATCTTCCTGGTCATTCATATACCGGTCCAGGAACTCGATTAGATATAAGACTAGATGAGAATAACAATCCGAAACCAGGTGAAGAACCAATAAATAGAGTAGATGCCGCAGCTTATAGACATGATTTAGCTTATCAAAATCATGATCTAAGTTCTCGACATGCAGCTGATAAGAAAATGATTCAAGAATTAGATAGTATTCAAAATCCTTCCTTTAGAGAAAAAATTGAAAGAATGTTTGTTAAGAAAGCTTTACAAGCTAAAATATTATTCGGTCAGGGTTTAAATGAAACGACAGCAAAGCTGTCTGAGAGCAACGCTCGAACCGACGCGTCCGAAATCCACAAGGAATATAGAAGGCCTAAATATTTATTGAAAGTAAAAGTATTTAATAAAGATGATATTTGGAGTGCTGATCTTATTCATATGCCGAATGAAAGGGACTACAAATACGCATTGACCGTTATAGATTTATATACACTATACGCTTGGGTAAAGCCTTTAAAAAACAAAAGTGGTCTATCAGTTAAATATGCGTTTGAAGAAATCTTTGAAGAAAGTAAGAGAAAGCCAAAAAAATTGTTTGTTGATAAAGGGTCGGAATTTTATAACAGAAATGTTCAGCCACTATTTGAAACTGTTTATTCAACTGAAAATGCAGGGAAGGCCGTAGTGATAGAAAGATTCAATCGGACGTTAAAAAATAAAATTTTCAAAAAATTTACTCAGCAAGGAAATCAGAAATGGTTAAAAATATTACCAGGAATTGTAGATGAGTACAATAATAAAGTTCATTCAGGTATTGAAGAAACTCCAAAGAAGGCTTCTGACGATCCTAGTTTAATACGAAAGAAAATATTCGAAAATAATTCGAACAATAGTTCTCAACCTCCGGGCGGTCAAAATAGTAATTAACTCAATTTTTATTTCTATGCCCCGCTGACCAATGTACTCCTTTTTGGTCTGACGTCTGAAGATTTGTTATGAAATTTACAGTTGGCTTATTTTTGATCAATTGTAATTCGTCTCTCATTAGGACATAAAAATTCTTTATTCCCAATTGATTAGCAATTTTCTTTAGGTCGAAATTTGTCGTGGTTTGCGTTCCATATAATTTAAAAAACTCATTTATGTTGCTCATTTTATAATTTAAAAAAATTCTTATAGGGACCCCTAGAAGTCAGAAGGGAGGGGGTATTGATTTAAAACTGTTCTCTAATGCTGACTTTCCTTACTAATTATTCGATTTTGAAATGATTATATTATAATTATTCTAATCTATATTGTTTTACATATTTTCATTTTCTTCATGAATTTCATTTGTTAATATGTTTATCGTTAAAATGATTGTTTAAAATTGCCATAACAACTAACCCGCATATCGGTGTTTATATGGGGCGTTCTGAGTTCACAAGAAGAATTTTATTGTCATTTGCTTTTATTGCCACTGCACTCTTATGTGCTTAAACTATTCATGTCTTCACAATGGGAAGTACTTTTAATCAATACAGCGGAGAGAAGAAACGCTAAATGAATTTTGAAAACAGACTTTGAAAATAGATTTTGAAAACAGATTTCTGAAAATAATTTACGTAGGTAAATTGAAATGTCAAAACTTTTAACGCACGCGTAAGTTGAAATGTCAAAAGTTTACCGATGGGTAAATTGAAATGACAAGAGATAGTGCGATAATTTTAGGGGAAAGCTGCTAGATGTTTCTCTCTCTTCAATCTCTGTCTCTCTTGAATTATCAGCCAGTGTACGGGTTCATTGAATAATTTTGAGTTTATGAGTTACAATGATCTTCTAGTTCACACAATTAGTACTTTAAATAATGTTGAGAATACAATAACGAAGAATGTCTAAGTAATAATTGCGTCTTCTTAATTTATCATAATGCTCTAATCTTAATAATAATTGAGATCCATTTCACTTGTTTTTAATTGAGATAACGAAGGATATAGTCTTGCGGTTTTCTTCCATTTCTGAGGTTTCTTCCATTTTCGTCGTCGCCGTTGCCGTCGCCGTCCCCGTTGAGGTTTTCCATTTTTAAAGAAATATTTTGAATAAATATTTTGAATGCAATCTTCTGGTATATTGAGACTACGTGATATTTTGAGACAACTTAAATTTTCGTCTGCCTAAATTTTCAAAATTCTTAGACCACGTGATATTTTGAGACAACTTAAATTTTCGATTACGTGATATTTTGAGACAACTTAAATTTTCGCCCTTCGGCCTTCGGCCACGTGAAATTTGAAGTCTACCTAAATTTTTGAAATTTTGATTTTTTTTAAAATTTTGAAAAACCCCGCAAAAGTGTGACATCCGGCGCAAGCGAAGCGAAGCAAAGCGAAGCGAAGCGTCGCGCCGGATGTCACACTATATACTACTTAGCTATGTCAAAGCTATGAAGTAGTGAAAAATTACATAGTTATCCGTAGACATCTAGAAGACAAAAACATGAGATGAAGATCCATTTCTATGGGTTAAAATGCTAGATTTGATTTGGCATAGAAATTAATTGATTATTAAGTAACACCTCAGGGTTAACTAAATCCCCACTGTGAATGCAGTTTCGATTTTACTGAATGAACTCTTGTTGATAGATTGAGATTGAGAGAGATCTCACATCTCGCACAAGTGAGATCTGCCATTTTCTGCTGGAGAAGTTGAAACGGACTGATCATGATAGCAACACAGAAAATAGAATGATATTTTGCATATTCTTCGAATAACTGATTACGTTGGACAGACAATGTATATTTCATTTGATTTCGATGAAAATGACAAAAGACTCAACTTTGTTGCTAAGAGTACTTTCTTGCGTATGATCATGTCACAAACTTCTTGACAATGAAAAAGCAGATCATCGTATTTAAAGACAATGATTATAATTAATTATAATTTATACACTGAAAGGTCTGCAATAAAATCCAGATAAAAATAGAACTTTAATGAATCAAAAGATCATGCCTAAGAAAATTGCATTACTCTTGCACGTGTGCAATTGAGTTCTTGCAGAGTGATGATTCTTACTATTTATGACTCAATTCTACGCGATCATTTCTATTGTCTGCACGAAGCATTCTGCGAGCTAGTAACTTGGGCAAGTGTCCTAGCTTAACAGATCCATTTAGCCAGCTCGACATAATTTTTTAAGCTAACGAACCCAAAGATTGAGCCAAGATGCAGAATAAGTTTTCAACTTTTGTATGAGGACTTGAATTTCAGGGCTGCATTGAAATTTCCTTCTAAGTAAGCTTCTTGTCAGTAAATTTTCATTCTGTGTCCAATCTGCTTCATACTACTAAAGTATTGAAGTCTCAAGTACCAAATCAGTAGTATGTAAATAGCAAAAATGAAATTAGATAAACGATAGATCAAATTGCCATGCAAAAGATGTGCGGCTGGTAGGATTCGAACCTACGACCAAGGTTAACTATACCTGTACTCTAACCAACTGAGCTACGAGCCACTTACGCGACTGTGTCAATTGGCAGGATCAAACCCTCACCACCACACAGACTTAAACACAGGAAAAATTTGCAAAAGCTTTTCAAAAATTGGTCAAATGTGTTTTAGACATCAGATACATAATTTAGGTTAAAAAACTGAATCTTCTGATGCAAAACTCCTCAGCATAGGCTGTCATATATTGCAGTTGGCACTCTACCCGCTGTTCTCTATATCCGAACCGTGAACGAAATTCCGGGGATCAATTCAGCCACCTGGTAACTCCTGAAATGTTGCAGTACTCACGCATGAGCATCACAGTATGATATAATAATATCTTTATTCCTATGATCGACTAAACAGAATGGATGAAGGCGACAAAGGACTTAGTGATCGAGAAATAACTTCAGTGCATGACAAGCATTTCATTGATTGCGATAGTGAAGAACACAGTAAACAATATTTCGTCGTCTTTCCGTACGGGAAAATGGAACCGAGAAAGCGTGATTGGTAATTGGTAGAGAGGATGTGTTAATTGAGTCGCCTCACGGAGGAGTTTCTTTAATGTACATGAACATGCATTCTGTCCATTGGGGTATTCATTTGCTCAAATTTGCTTGCATCCCGTCTAGAATTTACAATGCAATATTTCAAATCTTCAATTCTACGAATGTTTGGAAATTTTCACCTTGTATTTACCTTGCATTGTCAATTTATCCCTTTGAATTGCTAATCATCAATCATGATAGGCTTAATTGAGAAAACACTTTTGAGTGCAAAGATAGATAGATCCCTGTGGGAACGCATCTTGCTAATATCAACAGATTATCTGGCGAGGTAGCGATTTTGTGGATAATTTTTTTAAAGGTTCATTTTCGTGTAAAAACTATGTCCGCATGTGAAAATGGTCATCATTTATCCAAAAACATGTGTAAAATTAAGAAACGACAGGTGGCGAAAAAGTTGCTATAATTAGTTAGTAGATATTTGTTTACTAATGCGAGCTGATTTTTCGCCAACCGGCAAAATCGTGGATATTGTAGCAACTAATTTGTGGTAAGTAGTAATGTTCGTATATTACCTTCACATGAAAATATATTGTATACTCAGTCTGATCTGATAAAAAGGGATCTTTTTTTAATTCACGAAGGCTTAAACTAAAAAAAGTATTTATCTTTCATAAATGTCGCAGTAAATACTATGATATTATTCAAATATTTGTCATTGTTGTAAATTATTGAATGTCAAGAGATGTTATGAAAATTGATATATGCGGATTCTCTATATACTTATCATTATGAAAGAATGATAGTCTGCATTTATTTCTTAGATAGATTAGCGATATGTGGGGGATAGTGAGGAGGTGAGGGAGAGAATAGAGCCTCGGCTGTAGAGGCGGATTACTAAAGAATATAAGAGAGAAAGTGAAAAGTAAAAGGTGACATATAGAGCGCGAATTGTCGCCGGCGAACTTCGCCAGCGAATATCCCGCAAATATGACTGAACTTTAGCATGATATTCTGCAGCTGACATTCGCCAGTTTTTCGCAAGATTCGTTCCCACAGGGATGGACTTGTGTATAGAACAAATATTCTGCAGCTATCGAATATTCGCTGTCATCGTTGGAGCACCCACAACCATTACTTGCCCTCTCAGATGTGCAGAATGTAAAACTAGATTGAATGGGATGAGTCATTTGTGATATCCAAAAATACAATGACCGAAAAGGGAAAGTGACAAAAGCAAAGGACGTGAAAGCAAAGGACATGAAAGCAAAGGACGCAGAAGCAAAGGACAAAAGAGCAAAGGACGCAAAAGCAAAGGACAAAAGAGGAAAGGACAAAAGAGCAAAGGACGTAAAAGCAAAGGACAAAAGAGCAAAAAAATATGAGCAAAGGACAAAAGAGGAGATGGACGCAAAATGCAAAGGACAAAAGAGGAGAGGGACGCAAAATGCAAAGGACAAAAGAGCAAAAAAAATATGAGCAAAGGACAAAAGAGGAGAGGGACGCAAAATGCAAAGGACAAAAGAGGAAAGGACAAAAGAGCAAAGGACGCAAAAGCAAAGGACAAAAAAGCAAAGGACAAAAGAGCAAAGGACGCAAAAGCAAAGGACAAAAGAGCAAAGGACGCAAAAGCAAAGGACAAAAGAGCAAAAAAAATATGAGCAAAGGACAAAAGAGGAGAGGGACGCAAAATGCAAAGGACAAAAGAGCAAAGGACGTGAAAGCAAAGGACAAAAGAGCAAAGGACGTGAAAGCAAAGGACAAAAGAGCAAAGGACGTAAGAGCAAAGGACAAAAGAGCAAAGGACGTGAAAGCAAAGGACAAAAGAGGAAATGACGCAAAAGCAAAGGACGTAAGAGCAAAGGACGTAAAAGCAAAGGACGTAAGAGCAAAGGACGCAAAAGCAAAGGACGTAAGAGCAAAGGACGTAAAAGCAAAGGACAAAAGAGCAAAGGACGTAAAATCAAAGGACGTGAGAGAAAAGGACGCAAAAGCAAAGGACAAAAAAGCAAAGGACAAAAGAGCAAAAAAAATATGAGCAAAGGACAAAAGAGGAGAGGGACGCAAAAGCAAAGGACAAAAGAGCAAAGGACGTGAAAGCAAAGGACAAAAGAGGAAAGGACGCAAAAGCAAAGGACGTGAAAGCAAAGGACAAAAGAGCAAAGGACGCAAAAGCAAAGGACAAAAGATCAAAGGACGCAAAAGCAAAGGACGTAAGAGCAAAGGACAAAAGAGCAAAGGACGCAAAAGCAAAGGACAAAAGAGCAAAAAAATATGAGCAAAGGACAAAAGAGGAGAGGGACGCAAAAGCAAAGGACAAAAGAGCAAAGGACGTGAAAGCAAAGGACAAAAGAGGAAAGGACGCAAAAGCAAAGGACGTGAAAGCAAAGGACAAAAGAGCAAAGGACGCAAAAGCAAAGGACAAAAGATCAAAGGACGCAAAAGCAAAGGACGTAAGAGCAAAGGACAAAAGAGCAAAGGACGCAAAAGCAAAGGACAAAAGATCAAAGGACGCAAAAGCAAAGGACGTAAGAGCAAAGGACGTGAAAGCAAAGGACAAAAGAGCAAAGGACGTAAAAGCAAAGGACAAAAGATCAAAGGACGCAAAAGCAAAGGACGTAAGAGCAAAGGACGTGAAAGCAAAGGACAAAAGAGCAAAGGACGTAAAAGCAAAGGACAAAAGATCAAAGGACGCAAAAGCAAAGGACGTAAGAGCAAAGGACGTGAAAGCAAAGGACGTAAAATCAAAGGACAAAAGAGGAAATGACGCAAAAGCAAAGGACAAAAGAGCAAAAAAAATATGAGCAAAGGACAAAAGAGGAGAGGGACGCAAAATGCAAAGCACAAAAGAGCAAAGGACGCAAAAGCAAAGGACAAAAGAGCAAAAGACAAAAGAGCAAAGGACATAACAGCAAAAGACAGAAGAGCAAAGGACATAAGACCAAAGAACAAAAGAGCAAAGGACATAAGAGCAAAAGACAAAAGAGCAAAGGACATAACAGCAAAAGACAAAAGAGCAAAGGACATAAGTCAAATAGTATGAAATAAGGATAATAGTATAATATAATATAATAGCATGGTATAATAGGATAGTAAACCAGAGAGCTCCGAGATGTAAGGATTAAAAATTCCAGCAATATATATAGGGAAGGTCATGCGTGAATGAACATCCATTATAACAATTGAGCTTGCATGAGTTTATTACTTCAAAGTCACTCACTAAGCTTATGTGCTTCTACCACTATCTGTGTATAATTCAGGTTTTAGAAGTGAATTAGGTGATTTTTAGCTGGATATTTTAAAGACTAAGCGATTATTTTTAGAGAAATAAAAAAATTGGAGAAGTTTCATTCGCATCACTATGTTAAGTCAAAAATCAAATCCTCAAACTGCGGTAAAATGAACGAATCAACATATTTTTGAAAAGATATCTGGTATGTAATGGAAACTATTATATACTTTTCATAATAATTGATTACATAGCATGAACATTTCATACCAAAAAACTGATGGCAAATTGTCAGCGCTACAAAATATGCTTATTCAGTGTCAAAAGAGCGGAAAAGTTTGATATAGAGATAAACTAATACTAGATAACTGTGTTTAACTTTTTCTCTTCATTCTATCGGCCTATAAATTGAAGAAGGGGATCTCTTTACCTTGATATTTTGTATTTGTTTAAATTTTAGGCTTACGCTTATTATTTTCATCTTCTTATATTTTAGCGCTAGGCCCTTTTCTCTAGATTCATATTTTGCCTGAACACTCTACATTTTTGTTTGATTGTTGCTTGCTTTTCACATGTTATCAGGCTTCTTTCGCTTGTTTATTTGATTAATACATGTATTTCATTTGAAGTTTTTGGTGTTTAATATTGGTTTCATTCAGGCAGGAAATGTGTCTATTTTACAATTAACACTTGCCCGCGTTCAGTATATGAGGAAAAAAATTCATATATATTGCAGCTACATGTAGGCCTATGTGCCATCTGATGTAGATTTTGCAACATAGACATACACTTCCACACAGAACTGCCGCAAACATAGCATTGAAAACTATGATGCCATGCAGCAGCATAGAAATATGCTAATCACTGTATTGATTGGTCACTTCAAATTGAAGCTGATTCTCTACAAAATCTACCTGTTTTCTGCGTTTCTGACTTGAAAATATCTTCTCAGGTCATAAATGGTCTCAATTCATGATTTGAAACTTCAATCTTTGACAAGTAGAATATCATGTCCTGACATTATCTTCAAATGCAGTCAACTTCTGACTACAAAGTAGTTTTTCATGTAGTCATGTAATTATCTTGATCATCTTGGTAGATTTCAATTGTCCCACATTGTCAAAGGATTCCCAGTTTGATGATATCAACATTGGATTGGCGCAGATTACAGACGTAAACAGGAAATTAGCTATGGTAATAATCTGCCATACACTCAATGTCAGAGAATTTCTCGTCCTGTTCCTCCTCTATCATGACATTCTGGCTTTTAATTCAGATTTCTCATAGCAATATCTGTCCATTTGAAGCAGTTTTTCACAATGAAGTTTAATGGAATGTAATTCAAAGTACAGAGGTCGCTGGTAGACAAATCTCAAAGGATTTCAAAGTACTACTGTTTCATAAATGTTGAATATTTATCGTAAAACAGAATTTTGTGAACTTTAACAATCATTTTCATAAAGTTAAACAACCGTGAATTAGAATGGGTTGACGGAATGGGAAGAACAATGTACAATGAAGAGCCAGTGAACTTATGAAAAAGCAGTGAATATGTCTGAGTGTTTAGAATAAGCTTATTCTATGTTGAATGATTTTGAAATACCGACTTTTTGAAACACGCCAATTATCATGGACTGCTACATATCTAACTGATGTTAGAGGCCTTTTCTCATTACCGGATTTTTGACATAATTGTGGTAGGAACTTGAATCTTTCTGTCTTTTCTGTTTTTGTATTTATTTGCTGTTACCCTCTGAAAGTAAGCCAAAATATGAGAATGACAAGAATTGGTGTTTTTCCCGAGAAACAGCGGATTTCAGAGAAGGACAGATCAGGTATTGTTTATCTGCAGGCTATTTGTTCGAATGTGACGACAAAAATAAGAATATCCATGACGTTTATCTTGCTCACATAGAGAAAGCAAAAAAGTTTTTTTCTGCAGCATTTCTCACCATGTACTTTGTAGAATGCCATCATCTTTGTCATTTAAGATACTGTTTCAGAAATATTTGTCAGCACAAGAAAGCATGGTGTCTTTTCGTTGTTATTCAGCATGCTACTTGTGATTTTAGTATGTCGCACGAGCTTGTGATGCTAGATTTGTTAATATCTTAATTATAGTTTAAAACACAACGCATCTAAATGCTTTAAAATCTAATCTAATGCTTAAAATCGAATTAAAGATGCTGTCTAAAAGCATTTTGAAAACCTTTGCTATTGAAAGCATTTGATAGCAGGGTTTAAAAGCGTGCTATAAACAATATCATCGATGTCCATAACATAGCATGAACTCACTTCAAATCCATCTTCAAAAACAATATTTTGAAGACCTGGCTCTAAAAGCGGTTTTAAAGTATTGTTCTTCATGTGATATTGCATTCAGATATCTGAACCGCAATATGCTATAAGGCTGAGGGCCGTCAGGCACGAAGCCATAGCTTTATTGCGTTTCTCAGATCTGAATTGCAATATCATTGTGTTGAGGTTATCTATGATTGAACCACAATATGCTGAACAGGTATATTGCGGTTCAATATTTTAACATTGAAAGATATACGAACTAAACACAATGACATCTATAAAAGCTGGAAATGAACTTTTTAAATGCACTATTCTTTAGTTTACGTCGACAAATCCTATGTCGAACGTCGTTTTTTGGACATTTCTAAAATATATAATGGATAGAAAGCTTGTCTCAAAGCATGCAATAATTCAAAGCCCAGTCATCAATAGGACACCATAAATCCCTAAAAACAGCAAATGAAAATATATAAATGGAAGTTGTGTCCCTTAGTTCTGTAGTTTGAGATGTATTCTCCTTGAAGTAAAAGATACCAATTTAACAATATTTTTATCATTCCAGTGTAACCGATTATGACAAAGTTTAAACGTTCAGACAAAAAACACTCGCAACAGATGGACAATTTGGAATTTCAATTAAAAATCTAGTGAAGGCAAATTTGTTTATCTTCATATCGCAGACACTAATTATCGAAACTATAATTCTCTTCAACTGCTGTAATATCCGTTTCAACTTGTTTTAACCTTAGAGGGAAATATGATGACGAATGCTGATGAAGTATTCACACCCCGTTTACATCAGCCTGGATCTGTCTGTTTCCAATGTCGAATGATGGGAATGCATGGGACAAGTGCATTTTTTGATGTCTTTTGCTTCATTGATCACCTTTCGAGGCATCATCCGGATTGGAGCAATGCCTATGGGCAACAGGAAGGGGCAGAGCCTGGCAGCCGATGTCTAAGATGCTTCTCTTTCACGTTCTCTTAATCTTCACTTTTTTTACAATGCGCTGACGAACAATCGAAATTAATTTGTTCGGTTTGCAATCATGTCCATCATGCCAAACGCTGATGTCATTGGCCATAGATGGTTAGGAAGAGCTTAACCGAAGAATTCTGCAAACCACAACCCGAAATTCAGGTCGGTTCGAGCGGTGTCAGGATCCACTCATATGCACATTATACTGATCTTTGAGATGAATAATTCCAATGGAAATGTGCCTGGTTCCTTTAAATTTGAGGAAAAAAACTTCTTTCTTTTTACATCGATGCTAGACATTTTTGTCAGACGTTATCCGTGAGGTGCATTTCCAATGATTTTCTTGGGCAGTTTCGCTGTGTTGGATGTCATCCGAATATTGAAGAGATTGCATCTGAATATCATCCCTTTATCTACCTAAACTGCTCAGAAAGCTAGTTCCAAGGTTGCTTTTCACCTCGTCAAATTCCTTCCTTCTTAGGAGTGTCTGATTGGACTGTCATAGGACTGTAGTCACCATTAATGTTGTCAAATGTCCGAATTTAGCTTTGCTTCCGCAGATATGGAGATACCTTCCTAATCGTTCATCCGAAGGTCGGCATGGCCCGCCATGTGGAACAGGTTGGAGGACAAGAGCCGATTTCTTGCTTTTTGTGAACTCTCGGATGACTGTTTGCGCAGTAGTTCAGCTTTGTGTATATCCTCAACTGGTCGCTGGTTTTATGTTTGCTTCGTCTTTGGATTATAAAAACAAAATAGTAATTCAAATTCTTCCTTCTCCTCACGTTTTGGATTTCCTGGCTTGTCCATGTATGTTAAAATATCAACTCTATGACAACAGTATAGATCTCCACGTTTTAAGCATATGTTCTGGATTTTTATGAAATTGTTATTTCTTGGATTTTCTTTTAGAGCATTTGCATTTCTCCGTTTCCAGATCTCTGCATCGCAATTTTTCCAATGCTGTGTTTTAAAATAATCAGAAATGCGAATAATTCAATGTCCTCCTCGGAAAGTGAAGCGTACGAACAATGTCGACTTTTAAATTCAAATGGTCACACTTTGTAATCATAGTATGACCATTTGAGATTAAAAAGTTGATGTTATTCGCCGGCTGTTTTTTCCAGATCGCCTTACTTAACCTAATGAATCATAAACGATCCGTTATTCAGAGAACTAAGCAGAGAAGCAGGGCAAAATCAGGAATGTCTATGAATGCTAGGCTATCACAGTAAATGACACTAGACGGTGTAGTCATGAAATGATCATGAAACAATAAACTTCTAATCAGAAATTACTTCTTCTAGTTAGGCAGACCACGCTGTTTCCTAAACCAAGTAAGCGTCTCGGTTGATCAAGTGAATAAGTTTAGTAATCAATTAAATTAGTCTGCGTTTAATTTCATGAGAATAAACAAGAGATAAAAGAGCTTTTCAGTTTGTGCAACGGTTTGTGCTTCTTCCCGATAAAAACTGTTAGGATGCGCAGTACTGATCCTCCTTGGATCGTAGCGACAGAACCCTCACTAATGGGAACACAGGCAAATATTTGTCTCTTAGAGAGCAATTTTTGACTCAGCTTGCCAAAGCCAAGTCGAGCTATTTCTTCCTCTACTGAGTCCATGTGGAAATCAATAAATGCCCAAATCGGTTCGAGGAATTCCCGGTCTACTCTTCATACTGATAATGACGTTTATGACCTTAATGACAGGTTTCATGCCACATTCTCTTCGCCGGATATTCACCATTTTTCTTCAGATGATCGACCCTATTCTTCCAGCTTGAATTTGATTTCTGTTACCGAGCATAACATTATTCGTCATATTAAGAAATGTAAATCCAATTCTGAAGGATCTGATGGTGTTCTGTCGCTGATTTTGTTGCTTTTCCTCTCAGCATCCTTTTTACTAGATGTCTGCAGTCCGGGATATTCCCTGACATTTGGAAATGCGCTAATATTCTCCCACTTCCTAAGAAAGGAAGCTCAGACTTTAGGCCAATTTCTATTCTTCCCTTTCTAAGCAAAGTTCTTGAAAGATTATTCAGAGATTTGGTCATTTTGCCATCGTTGTGCAAAAGAATCCATCCTAGACAGTTCGGATTTTTGCCGTATGGTTTTGGTGGCTGTACTAATGCCTTACTTGTCATCCGTCTTTCCATCTTACAGCATGTCACTTCGAATTCTCACTGCTCAGTTTCTCTCCTTGCTGTCGATTTCAGAAAAGCTTTCGACAAAATTAGTCATTGTAAACTTTTGGAAAGCCTTCGTGATGACTTTTGCTCTTCTCCCGTCGTCCTTAATTGCATCAAAAGCTTCTTGGTCAATCGCAAGCAGCGCGTTGTTTTGAATGAAATTATTGCGCCATGGCGTTCGATTTCTAGTGGAGTTCCTCATGGTTCAATTTTAGGACCTTTGCTTTTTTCCTTGTTTAAGGACGATTTGCCAGTTCTTGAGGGAACAAAAGTCATTGTATACGCCGATGATGTTACTTTTATTCATTTTTGACGGGTGCGGTGCTAATTTTCAGACAAATGTAAATGTCTTTTGCTCTTGCGCTTCTAACAAAAGTCTGTATGTTAACACAGATAAAACGAAATGCATGAAGCTGTCTAGAAGCAGCATTGATTTTCCCGCTCTAAATGTTTGTATTAATGACGAGTTGATTAATGAAGTTGACTCTTTGATGATTTTGGGTGTTAATTTTTCTTCCGATCTGCGATGGGACAATCAATTTAAGCATCTCTGTAACAAATGCTGCCGTGTCCTTTGTAAAGCGTTTACGTGGTAATGGCAATAATGGAGATGCCTTTGTGAGTCTTGTCTTGTGTCACATTACATTCTGTTGGCCGATCATCTGCGACTTAAATGCTAATTATTTTAGAAAATTTGAACAACTGTATCGTCTTGCGATCCGCTGGGCCAATGTTAGTCGTAAGCCTTCTCTTCGTCTTGTTCTTGATAAATGTTGTATTAAATTGATCAAGAAAATCAGTAATCATGTCAGTTTACACCCACTGTCTGAATTCTTTTCCTTGAGAGAAACATCACACAATGTTCGTCATGCCAGAGTTCGTTTGCCTATGAAACGATTGTCTGCCCTGTATAATAAATCGTTTGTTAAATTTTCTGTATATTCATGAATGCAAATTGTGCCATCTTGTCATACCGCTTTTGTATTTGACAACAATAAAGCATTATTATCATTATTATTATTATTATTATTATTATTTAGGAAACGGACAAGAGTTCATAGACATCCCTGGGCGAAATAAATGGCCTATATTTCGAGGAAGAAGAAGTAGCATGCATTAATTCATGAATAAAAGGCGACACCATGAGAATGAACTTTTCTTTAGAAAATATTGGTTACTTGAGAAAAGAAGAGGATGTCTGTATTGCATCATCGGACTTCTGTGATAATCTCGGACGGTATCAGCGCTGATCCGAATCCTGAATAAGCTCTTCCTCTTCGTCAGATCATCTGCATTGTGTCTCCTCTACCACTGATATCGAGCATTTCACTGCATAGCAAGCTGAATTCCCACAATTTTCTCAACATTGCCGCTCTGTCAAGTCACACAATTCCAACTGAAGCGATTACTTTTCCATTTGAAACCAATTTTAGCAAATTTCAGAAATTACCAGAGCCAAGATGAAATAATTCAAATCAGCAGACCTCGTGTACTTTTGTTCATGAATGTGAAGAGAAATTTCCTCTATGATGCCGGCAAAGTTATTTGAAGGGGAATCATCGCGGTTTTCATTTTCGATCTTCTACATCTGTTTTTGTCTGAAGTCAAATGGCACTATTGCTCATATGAACAAATGAACAAATGAACTAATCCATTGATAGAATTAAGCAGAGCCGTAAAGGACTAACTTTTACCGGATTTTCAAAGTTCATTGCTTATGATATTTCTTATGCCCGCATCTACATGTAGGCCTTTACTTTGATCAGCTCAAGCTGATCATCTTCAGATAACTGAATCGATGTAGTGATAGATAATTCGAAATAACTCAAAAAAATACAAAACACAGCAATGTGTAAACATATGAATGACGAGGTAAAGGCGACAGACAATACTGGGATGCATTGTAACAGCAGCAAGGCAAATAGCTTTGATCTGACAGCCACAAAACAATTGAAAAAATGTGTTGGGTTGCAATTCACCTCAAGTACACGAAAATCTAACCCATGATGACCAGTTTTTCAGCTAGACTAACGTGACCAACGTGACCAGGAGTCACAACGTCAAACCCATATTGCGGCAATATGCGGCTTGTATGTGTGACCTTTTCCTGAATGCCATTTTCAGTATTTTTTGGCATTTTGTTTTAATTTTATATATTTACTAATCGTCTCCTTCCTCGTTCACGCATGTGCTCGTACAATAGCGAATCCTTGAAACAAGTGCAGTTCAAGTGCAGTACAAGTGCAGTTACAGAAAAATACCTGATTCTTAGCTCAATGAAGCGAAATCTCAGTGCTGAGATGCTGCAAAACTTGACCATTTACCTGTCCAAAAGACACTTTAGAGACACAAGGACTAAAGCGTCCAACCGGGAAGTCTGGACACACAGAAATAAAAGAAATCCTTTAACTGTCTGTAAATCCTTGCTCTGTGTATTTCATCCTTAAAGTTCACTCCTGCCGTTGTTAATCTCAGGTTTTAATTAGCTACAATTTTTAGCTTAACGAATCTACATATATTTATATGGCACGAGTTTAGATATTAAACAATTTAAGAATTAATTGTTAAGAATTTAAGAATTTAAGAATTAACAATGATGAAAGATTGATTTGAGATCAAAGTCACTGACATCTCAGAAGTCAGATTTGTCTATAAACATCCGATATATAAGTCCATCATTTGTCGGAACATGCAGTCAAATTATTTTCTATGTCAGCTCTTTGATTTCTTAATAGATTCAATTTCATGCTTTCTGTATCAATAGACTTTCAGGAGTGTTTCAAAACAAAATTTTCAGGTAAGAATTTTCAGAAAAGTCGTCGGCATAAACCACATTTCTACGGTACAAATGATTGAATGAAAATGCAACTGAAACATCAGATGACATCATTGTGTGAATTTGATTGCAAAATACATAGAAATCCGACTTTTCGTTTTGTATAAGAACGATACACAGAATTTTCATTTATAAGATTATGTTTTTACTTTGTGAGTGTGGCACAAATGTGCACACACAGAATTAGACAGGTCGTCTCTTCTTCAATTTGACTAGAAGGGAAACATTGGAACATGTAACGTTAATGAAATGGCACAATCTCCTGACTAAATACCATAGCAATCGAACAATGAGCAGACAGTTCAACATTAAACACGCCAAATTGTGCAAAGTTTCAGTGACTGTTATCAACCGGATCACACAGCAAAGAGACACAGACGATTTCAAGTTCTACAGAGAAGTTTGTGAACGTTTTTCATGCGCCTGCTAACTTTTTTTAAAATGATTGGAGGACCCAACATTATCGAGAAAACTTTTGCGCAATGATCTGAATTCTTCGAATCTGAAGGAGTCGTGGCGATCGGAGCATTTTGAAGGAATTCAGAGCAATCCGCAAGCGACTCACGACTATTTTTCCTATCTCTGTAAGGTATTAAAAATTTCTTTTTGCCTACTTATTAAGTTCCCGCATGTGCCATCTGTTTGAATCAGTTTGCACTTCTAGCAAAGTGATATGATTAAACAATCTAATTCTGTGGCAATAATAGTTATTTACGCAACTAGTGCATGATTGCTTCTTTATAGCATTCCATGAGTTAGATATCATAAATGTCCGACCCGTAGAGTGAGGACCATTTAAATCTAACGAGTTCGAATGCTATGAGGATCAAGGACAGATTGTGACTGACATGTCTATGATTATCAAGAGTATTTGAATAGAAATTTAGCTTCATCAACAGTGAAAATATCTATTCACAGATCTAGTCTACACAAAAGCAGGGCAATAATATGTTTTACAGGTCAAATAAAGTGATAGGATATCTACATTATGCTCCCGGAGACAAATAAGGACTGTTCATTGCACTCCATGAAATTTATGCGTTCTTTGGGAAGCATAAACTTTATTGTGCGTAATTGAGCTATGGTACAATGTGGAAAAAGAAAGGCAACAATGTATCCCGTAATGATGATTCCTCTATCTATGCATGTGAAAGACATTTTTGAAATCACAATCAGCGTATATCTGCATGCATAGAAATTAACAATACCATAGAAAGTCCATTGAATATATAATTATATAGTCATAGAATGTACTATTATCTACTTCTGTCTACATGTGTATTCATAGCATTCCAGTTATATTCAAT
The DNA here is from genome assembly GCA_907163375.1 of Prostheceraeus crozeri. NCBI lineage: Eukaryota > Metazoa > Platyhelminthes > Polycladida > Euryleptidae > Prostheceraeus > Prostheceraeus crozeri. Next base: position 13,753 of record CAJQUW010009445.1, on the reverse strand, counting down.
TACGCACAATAGTATCAACATAGCTTTCTTCGGGCAACATTGTAGGATATTTTCAGGCGCTTCTACGTGCCCTCAAAAATCCATGATAATGTTACATTATGGAAGCAAGAATCATAGAGATAGCACTGTGAAAAACGTTGTACTTGATGAAATCATGCATCGACAATGTCAGCCGGCATCAGAAGACGATTCTATCAAAATGTGTGCTGAATTGCAGGAATTTCTCCTGTCTTTGACCCCTCCTTCTTCATTTCCAATTTTCTTGTTGAGTTGTTTCTCCTTGACCATCTGTTTGCCAATTTCTGACTATTTCGAGATCCGAATTGCGAAGAACAATTTAAAGATAACAAAACTTTCCTCTCTTAGCGTCAAGGATGGTAACAATCGAGGGCTCACTGCTTCTCACTCCTCTCATGAGAAATGTCAAATGAAGGATTATTGAGGATAATTCAACAACTTGATGTGTTTTGAACAAGCAAAGAGATAAGTATTGTAACATCAGCCTCACATCCTTCATTTCAAATTTGACGTTAGAACTGTTCTTTGCGGTTCGATACAAAGGGAGGTTGTCAAGTTTCTTACAGTAAACGGGAAAGTCATGAGAGGATCTAATCGCGTTGTTTATTCCCAAGAAAGTTTTTGGGAACGACAAGAGTGGATCATTTCGCATCATTTAATTGAATCTATAATTGCTCTCTCCCTCTGCGATCAACATTCCTTCAAATAATAAAATAATTGCTCAATACTTCATGTGCGGATTTTCATGACAGTCTGTGGACAGAATGTCGACCGTTTGACCTCGAAGTGACTAAGAGGAGCTTTCCATGAGGTTCATTGTCAATCTACTGCTGCGGTTGGAAAGTACAGTCATTGCAGATGCAAATCCTCTGATTAGAGAGTCTTCTCTCCGTCGTGTTCATCCACTTTTCTTCACTTTGAATGTCAATGTCTCAATAAACTCTGTTTCTATTCTGCTAATGTAAACTAATGTAACGGAAAGTAGTCCTCTATTTTTTAATTAATGAAAAAACTTACAGAATCATAGAGGAAAACAACCAATCATGCTACAGCCCGCTGCTTCGTCCGCTATTCATTGAGAGCTGATACGGAATTGGAGGTGGATACAGGTTCAATCACTGTGGATAAATGTTCACCATATGGATAGCAGATCGATCATTTGACATGTGACACGTGCGTGACAATACAACAAAGATACACACATACAATGACAGCGGATAAATCACTGAAGAAAGAAGCCATAAAGCAGAAGTTACACAAAACAGAAAACTGCTCACTATCAAAGAAGTAGAATAACAAAGTAAGTAATTAAAATCAAAAATAATGCAAAGAAAGTCAGTCACGATGTGTTACGATAGCAGCAAGTTTAATATGGATGAAGATAGCAGAAAATACGCAATATTGCAATGACTTGTAGTTACAAAGTTTTGATCACAGAATTAGATTGTTTAATCGTATCACTTTGTTAGAAGTGCAAACTGATTCAAACAGATGGCACATGCAGGACCTTAATAAGTGGGCAAAAAGAAATTTTCAATACCTTACAGAGATAGAAAAAAAAGTCGCACGCCGCTTTTGACGGAATTACTGTGAATTCCCTCAAAATGCTCCGATCGTCACGATTTCTTAAGATTCGAAGAATTCAGATCATTGTGCAAAAGTTTTCTCGATAATGTTGGGCCCTCCGATCATTTCAAAAAAAGTTAGCAGGCGCATGAAAAAACGTTCACAAACTTCTCTGTAGAACTTGACATCGTCTGTGTCTCTTTGCTGTGTGATCCGGTTGATAACTGAATCGTCCCACAAATTGGCGTGTTTAATGTTGAACTGGCTGCTCATTGTTCGATTGCTATGGTATTTAGTCAGGAGATTGTGCCATTTGATTGGCGTTACATGTTTAAATGCTTCCCTTCTAGTCAACCGGAAGAAGAGACGACCTGTCTAATTCTGTGGTCATGATAGTAGTACCACAGAATTAGATTGTTTAATCGTATCACTTTGCTAGAAGTGCAAACTGATTCAAACAGATGGCACATGCAAGAACTTAATAAGTGGGCAAAAAGAATTTTTTAATGCCTTTCAGAGATAGAAAAAAAGTCGCACGCCGCTTTTGACGGAATTACTGTGAATTCCCTCAAAATGCTCCGATCGCCACGACTCCTTCAGATTCGAAGAATTCAGATCATTGCGCAAAAGTCTTCTCGATAATGTTGGGCCCTCCGATTATTTTAAAAAAAGTCACTGAAACTTTGCACAATTTGGCGTGTTTAATGTTGAACTGGCTGCTCATTGTTCGATTTCTATGGTATTTAGTCAGGAGATTGTGCCATTTCATTTACGTTACATGTTCCAATGTTTCCCTTCTAGTCAAACAGAAGAAGAGACGACCTGTCTAATTCTGTGAGTAGTACTGTAATCATCGGGAACCAAGCGGACGGAAATAAAAAAACAATTCTCAAAGTAAAATAAGGAAAGGAAATGAAAAAAATAGAAGGAAGCAGCTGCATACGAAGAAAACACAGGAATTACAGATTACCTGACATGATTATTCGATGCTTCTGTGTGCAACAGATTAGGGTTAAACCATTTAATGACCACTGCTTCGCCAACGAACAGTTCTTATGCAGAAATGCACGTTTGGCAGAAGTGAAATTTCTGCTGCCACACTCATTGTGAGAGTAGCCAGTTCCGTGTCAGCTATCAATAAAGAACGGACGAAGGGCCGGGCTTACGTGTTTCATTCCTCAATTTTCGTTAATAATAAGCAAAATACGGATCCTTTATTTTTTACGTTTTTGTAAATTAATAGCACAATGACGCAGGAAAAATTCCGGCACAAATCGGTTTTAGCAACATATTTTTCTGCCACGAATTTCTTGTATTTTGTAGTAATTCATCTGTAGAAATAGAATCAGTGACGAAGAATCACCGTGTATGGTCTCTCATGAATTTGACAGTTTTATCAAGCAAACCTGGAAATCCGCGATGTAAAAGCCCTCAAAGAAAGTCTAATTAGCAGAACTTTCAAGGAAAATTTGCTTTGAAATTCGAAGTTAGAGGATTCTGTCAAAGCAACTGACAGGAAGGAGTTAAACAAACATCTCCGGCGGTCTTAGTGCCAACCGTCTATAAACACTTCAAAGTATGTAGCTGATATCATTCGAATATTATGTTCTTGACAAACTATGGCAAGAATTGTGTGCTCCTCTGATACCATCTGCCTTCGTGGATGATTTTTTATAACAATTGAACATAGAATGACAGAAGATGAATACAGAGAATGCAAGTTAATATGTAATTATTCTGCGAAAGTCTCATTTTCGGCCTCTTTCTCTACAGAAACTCATCTGCCGAACATACATTGAAGAAATCACATAAAATATCCACTTCCCACACGCTATGGCTGGAATTTACTTCTCTTTGCCTTCTTAGTAATTGGCCATGTGGAATAATTCTATACATTCTTTTTCCTTATTCTATTTATTTTTGGCAGGTTATTAATAACCTTTCCTACCATTTTTATCATTGTTATATCTGTGGATATTATACAAATTTTATTCCTCTTCAAATCTTTGAATTTTTCACTCTTCTTATGCGTCTTCACTTTTCAATCTCATTCGTTTTAATTTTCAAATTATTAATTCTTATTTTAATTTAATTTTTGGGGAATTATCCTATTCTATAATGTTTTCCTTCTCTGAATTATGGGAATTTATTATTTTTATAGGGAAGAGCCTTTTCCTTTATATCTTTCTCCTAGTTTTTTATATTCTCTATCTATGGTAATTCCTTTGTAAATAATTTTCTCTATATTTTAATTTATCTAAATCTATTTTGAATTAAATTCTTTCTCTATCCTCTATTTTCGAGTTTATTTTATTTATTCTTTGAATATGTCATTTATACTACATGGTTAATTATTTTTTAAACTTTTAGATTACTTCCTTTCTTTCTTTCTTCTATAGAATATCACTCAAGTTCACTTAACCTTATTTACCCTTCTTTAAAATTATCGTTAATATAATTATTACTTAATTTATACTTTCTCAATTTACTTCATATGGGAATCTATTGAAATTTCTTTTTTTAATATATTTTATTATTCAAACTCCAACTTGCATATCTTTTACTGGAATTTATACTGAACTTTTCTTCTTGAATTTCTTAACTTATTTTATTATTTATATTAACTTCCTTTATTTCATTTCCATTAACTTAAACCTGTTACTTTATTGGAATGATATTATTCAATCAAATTTTTCTACCTTACTACTAACCTGGCCTATTAATTATATTTTTTTTATCAATTTTTTTGGGCCTAATTTATCTCAACCCATTTTCTTCATTATAATTTCTACATTGGAATTAAATTTCTTCCAATTAATCCATATATTCATGGGAATTCTACTTTTCTCTCCTTCCTTTATTTCACTAATTTTATCCGGAATTTACCCCGCAACAACTCTGCACATTTCTTAGTGAGCCCTATGTGCTGTGATTCAATGTTGTTCACCTTTTATAAGTGAATTAGAATCAAATAAAGCACCAAATGTACGTCTGCACTTGTTAACTCAGATTAAGCCTCCTTTACTCATCGGAGAAGTTTCTATAAAAATTGAGCAATACTCCACTTCTGGTAAGCGAACATCCAACCTCACCTACTGCAAGGGCAGACAATTGAAGAGTATGTTGTTGGAAACAACTCAAATGAGAGAAAATAATGAATTGTGTACTATCATGTTACTAAAACTTGAGAGGCACAGGAGGATATAGAGGCCTACGACAATCGATCAAATACAGCCCGAATATGGATTCTGAGGAATGAGTTAAGTCTTCAGATTGAAGTGAAGTTCAGGTTGTTTGTCCTAAGTACTCATTCATTCGTTTTTAACTTTCATTGTTCCCTTTTCAGAAGTGATGTCTGATCGAATAGCATGCGCACGTCTTTCATAACAACTCGGTGACTTTGATTGTAAAATTGTTGGATTTGCTTCAGTTGAGCTCTAATTTGCATATTCTTGTGAATGACTGGTAATTTGTGGAACTTGCTGCTACACGAGCAAAATGAAAGTTACACATATCCACCGAGTTTTATGTATTTTTAATATTTTTCGAGAGACTTCTTTTTGAAAGTGGATATTATTGGCCGACTATGCAGGCAATAAGGTCCAGTTGAAACACCTTTGAACTTTTTGTCATGTCAAAGCCTGATCAGAAATCAAAATTATCTTCAAACATCTCTATGCAAGTGACATCCATGTAGAAGCCTAGGATTTTGTTAACGTAGAAACGGAGAATGGCGGAAGAAACGGAGGACTGAAGAAGATGGTGACACGGAAAGTGATGGAAAGGAGACTGAGGTGGGCAGGGCATGTGGTAAGGATGGGAGACGAAGGAGTATTGAAGCAAGTGGAAGAGATGGATGACACAATGACAAGAAGGGGACGGCCAAGGATTCGCTGGAAGGACTGTATCAAGCGAGACCTGATGCAATGCACAGAAGAAGACTGGAGAATGAGGAAGGAGAAGGCGATGGACAGATTGAAATGGCGGCAAAATGTCAAGGACTCGACGAAGGGTTTGATGGTGACTACTGACTGTGCTTTTCACCTGCAAGATGATATTTTAATGTGTATGAAAGGAAGCGTATATTTTGAATGAATATAAATCGAAATAGTACAAAGAATTTCAAGTAAACAAGATACCTAATAATATCAGTCGTGTCAACGTGCACACACCATCTACAATGCAGAAAAATGCACTGTAAGACTCACAGGCGTATCTAACACAATATTAACCGTTACTACAGGTATTAAGTAAGTAACATGTCCACGGGAAGAATGACCGCAAGCGTCTTGAAGTCCTGGACTCTGGCTGATTAAACTGACCAGATCTAGGCAAGCGTGGGGGAACCAAAGCATGTAATGGATGATGGTGAGTACATTCACACTTCAGGAGAAAAGGGAAGGCTTTTGACTCACGAACACTAGAGACTTAGCGGAAATGGTTACAATCGCATTGTTTTCCGCATATTAAGCGATGCATACGTCTCTGGAATTTCTCAATCTTCTCCTCCGTCCTTTTGGGGAGCCAGGCAAAAGAGGCGCTGCATACAAAATTAGCGACAACACAATTGACTTGTACACCATAATGAGTCTTTCTTTGGACATAAGCGGTTTCAAAGTTCGGATAACATATAGTCGTTGTGATGAAAATCGGAGAACCTTCGAAAAGTGACTGTTCCACGTTAATGATGAATTCCAGGTAACTCCCAGAATCTTCAATACCTCAACAACATCAACATCAGGATACACGTAAGGATATCCGTTTGTGCGCCGAATAACCATTTGTTTTGTTTTCGCCAAATTCAAACGCATGCCGTTCGCGTTGATCCACTCAATGACAAGAGGAAAGGAACACGAGGAACCAATGTGCTTTGTTTTGATACTGGCTTGATAAGAGTAAGGTCATCGGCATAAACTGCCATGGTACCATCAAACTCTAATGATGCAATGGGTCCCATGAAGATGGCAAACAGCACCGGACCCAACACAGACCCCCCGACCTCTTCTCAGTGAAAATGGGGTTACAAAAATTAAAAATAAGGCACCTACGTCTTTTGATCTGTGAAGTGGAGGTTTTCACCTGCACTAGGGTATGTGTGTACATTTCTTAAGCTTAATGTAGAAGAATTGATCGGAACGCTAGAGATAGACTGCAGTAAATCCTGCTAAAGTCATTTACGTGACCATTCGAAGTATAAAAGATGGAATTGGATTTTATGTCCTCAAACAACGGACAATAAAAATGTCCGTATATTGACTATTTCTTCTTATTGAGGAGAAACGTGACTAGAATAAAAACAAAATGAAATGATAATATTTACTTTTACTCCAGTGAACATGCCTTTTGCATTTAAATATCTATTTCCAGTCTTCTCCTCACAAGTGGAAACATTGAAAACAGAACGAAGGAGAACATCAAAGAGTCTCCAAATTCACACTCTTAATCGTCAAATTGGATGAAAAACAGTAAACGCGTTATTGTTCATTTGAAAAGTGACAGTTAAAACAGCTCCCCGGATGTTGAAATTCGATGCAGCTCTCTTAAACCAAATAACAGGAAAGAGAACAGAAGTTTCGTTTGACAGTTTTAACAAACCAGGGGCAGTTCTTCCAGTTCCTTTCTATATGCGTTCCAATTCGCTTATTTTTCGTGATTATCTTCCTCTCACATCGAGATTGTGCTTTGTATTATCCGCTAGAATGCTAGATGACAGAAAAACATGAGAAAATGTTAGAAATTAAATAGAAATGTTAGAAAAATTACTAACAAGAAAAGAAAAACATTGACGATATAAAATGTTATTCTTTTCCTATCAGTAATTTTTTCTATACCATGTACTTCAGCTACTACTTAATTTCAGACTTCGCAGCTCGCTTGACCTGTGACCGTATCATTGCTTGATCGAATATTAACAGTCTTCATGTATCTATCAGTTTTGGTTCATTCTGCGTGTCACACCGACTGAGAGCAGACGAAACGCGTTTTGGTGTCAATACACATATAATGAGACTTCTGGCGATATTTTTCATTTATAAAAAAGCGACATTATTATGAAATGAATATTCTGATATCAAATGCATATCACACAATAATTAATGCTATCCATAACTTGATAGAGGTTTTATGTAGTTTCGTTTAAACCTCACAATCTTTAATCCCTAAGTTTTTACTTGTATTTGAAACTATTTAAAGATTGGCATTATGAACCTAGAGAATCACAAGCAGAAAAAACGCATCATAATCGACCCTATTTCAAGATCTGCCCAACAAATAAACCTGATATTCAGAGATGCATCATAAAGTCATTGCATATCATTTTGGCTGCTCACAGAATTAGGTCATCTGACGGCCTCCGCGATAGCCTCCGACTAAGACAGTTTTCTCCTTCGACCCTGGTGGCGCTGGTGGAGAGACGGCCCAGCGCTTCTGCGGACAAGAAAAAAAGATCTTGCCCAGACTCGATATTCGCTGGGAGAACGTAACTGCTCGCTGAACCTCCGAAGAGATGGATATGGAGAAGTGTGTGCAGCCTCTACGCCGTCGTAGCACGAGTTACAAGCAACTCAAAGAATTATTTTGACTAGCTCTATGATCAAACTCATCTTTTCGAGAAAATGTATTTCACTTATTCGTTGTAAAATTACAGATTAAAACACAGAAATTCCCAGCGACTTGCTCCTTGAGCTACAGAGTCATAACTGATAGATATAGTCCATACTCTCTATGACGAACCACTCGATGACCCAATAGTAAAAGGGTTCCTTCGCTATGGCGAGGGGTTCGTTATGGCGAGGAAAGCGTTTACACCATGTTTTTTTAGCTCAAAGACATCCTGCCGATTTGAATAGCGCGTCCTAAACTACACCGGGTGTATTCTTTTCGACATTTCATCTTGTAGACTTTTGAAATTGAATAACACGTTTTTGCCATTTTAGATACTAATAATATAGTTAAATGCCTTTCAAACATCAAATGAAGCGAATAAAGGAAAAACACATTTTAATTAGTTATGTAAGATGCATTAGCCTACATCGCAGGAATTAACCTATACAGATCGAATTTCCTGCTCATGAGTTTTTCGTTGAATTAGTGTTTTTCATTCTGGTTTAGTTTTTGATCGCGATAAGACGAGTCAGTTCGGAAGACAAAATTCCAGCGCTTCATTTTCACAGATGATCTGGATTTCAAACAATAATGTTTTCTTTATTCGATTCCTATTGAAAATAATAAAAAATTGGGTCCTTGGAATGAGGTTCGTCATAGCTCGTCTCGACTGTATTCAATGTAATGCAGTCGCTAGTATGATACATCACGGATATCATCGTGCGTGATGTTTTCAGTACCACTTTTTGGTGGAGCTACAATAGATTGGCAAAACAAAGTGGATTCTCACTAGAACTTTTCCTCCAGACAAGTTCTTGTTAATTCAATATTCTGATCAAAGGAGTGTATGATAACCAGGGATCATGAAGAATTCATTGCAATTGAGTTGGTGTTTTGAATCAATTAATTGAAATTGTCATATCGTGAGTAATCATGGCACCCTAGCCCGAAACACTCCAAGGATACCGTTCCTCCCGTCCTCAACGCAACAACGTCGCTACTCATCCAACTGCGTCGGACGGACAAGCGGTGAACCGCATCGACGACATCTTCCGAAGTGCTGTCTGTCCACAAAGATCTTCAGCTGCCACCATCTTCACCTGTGACTCGACAGGCTGGCCCAGCACTTACAAGACAAGGCTTTCTTCAGGATTATCAAATCTTGTCGTCCTCTTCTTGAACTCACCGCAACTAGCAGAGGCCGATGCAGATTCTCCTTGTATTTATGCATCACAAAGTCTATTTCCTTTCGATTGCCTGTTTAGGTTTGAGGCCTAGCCCAATTGTGTATTTTATTTGCCACCATTAATTTCCTTTTGTGTATAGCTCTAATTTTATTGTCTAGGTGTTTCGTTATTCCATTACATGTAAAATTACTTTCTAACCAATGGTAGATATGCTGTGTCAAAAGACGTTCGCGATGAATCGCGTCATAAGCTGAAGACAATGTAGACACGTCAAAAATCGCAGTTTTGATGCAACATTCTTGTCTTTGAAGATCATCAGTCCTCACTTTCAGGTGTTTGAAATCCCCTCGGAGAATGTTTCATTGTTTAGCATACGAATTTGCAATTTCAGTTGTTGAACAGTAGATTGAGCATTCTTCATGCCTGCTTTTTGATGCGAAATATTTCGCCTTCTTATTGTACACAATTGAATGCTCACGACGATAGCATCGCCCGCGGCACTTGTTAAAATATTCAAAGAGGAAATGATTAAAATCTAATGAATTCCTCCCCATTGGGTTTTGTTGCATAACATTACCAGGCAATTGAATTTGTGAGCAAGGACTTCGTAAGCGATGCAGGTCACAAGGGGTAGTTGAAAACTGCTTCTGCATTATTTGCGTCTCCTTACGCTGTTACTCACCCAACATTTGTAGAATTGCGTCACAGAGAAATATGTGAACTTTCCGATGTTTGATTTTCAATGCTCGCATGAGCTTTCAAAGTGAGGCAGAGCTGCATTCAGCATGCAACCTGTTGCAAAAACAAAAAGATAATTATCGACATCCACGATAGCAGGCAACATCAAAAATGATTGCAATTAATTGCTTTTTTCTAAAATTGAACTTACATTGCAAACTGAGTATCAGTTAATTGAGATTGGGAACTGAGCAATCAATTAATTGAGATTGGGAACTCAGCAATCAATTACTTGAGATTTTTGAAGCTGAGCACTCAATTTAAATTGAGATTTGAAGCTGAGCACTCAATTAATTATTGAAATTTGAAGCTGAGCACCTCAATTAATTGAAATTTGAAGCTTGAGCACTCAATTAATTGAAATTTGAAGCTAAGCAATCAATTAATTGAGATTGGGAACTGAGCAATCAATAATTTGAGATTTGTAGCTGAGAAATCAATTAATTGAGATTTGAAGCTGAGCACTCAATTAATTGAGATTTGAAGCTGAGCAATCAATTAATTGAGATTTGAAGCTTAGCAATCAATTGATTGAGATTTGAAGCTAAGCAATCAATTAATTGAGATTTGAAGGTGAGCACTCAATTACTTGAGATTTGAAGCTTAGCAATCAATTAATTGAGATTTGAAGCTGAGCACTCAATTAATTGAGATTTGAAGCTGAGCAATCAATTAAATGAGATTTGAAGCTGAGCAATCAATTAATTGACATTTGAAGCTGAGCACTCAATTAATTGAGATTTGAAGCTAAGCAATCAATTGATTCAGATTTGAAGCTAAGCAATCAATTACTTGAGATTGGAAGCTTAGCAGTCAATTACTTGAGATTTGAAGCTAAGCAATTAATTGATTGAGATTTGAAGCTAAGCACTCAATTACTTGAGATTGGAAGCAAAGCAATCAATTGATTGAGATTTGAAGCTCAGCAATCAATTAATTGAGATTTGAAGCTGAGCAATCAATTAAATGAGATTTGAAGCTGAGCAATCAATTAATTGAGATTTGAAGCTGAGCACTCAATTAATTGAGATTTGAAGCTAAGCAATCAATTGATTCAGATTTGAAGCTAAGCAATCAATTACTTGAGATTGGAAGCTTAGCAATCAATTACTTGAGATTTGAAGCTAAGCAATTAATTGATTGAGATTTGAAGCTAAGCAATCAATTACTTGAGATTGGAAGCTGAGCAATCAATTGATTGAGATTTGAAGCTCAGCAATCAATTAATTGAGATTTGAAGCTGAGCAATCAATTACTTGAGATTGGAAGCTGAGCAATCAATTACTTGAGATTGGAAGCTGAGCAATCAATTACTTGAGATTTGAAGCTGAGCAATCAATTAATTGAGATTTGAAGCTGAGCACTCAATTAATTGAGATTTGAAGCTAAGCAATCAATTACTTGAAATTGGAAGCTAAGCAATCAATTGATTGAGATTTGAAGCTGAGCACTCAATTAATTGAAATTAGAAATTGAGCAATCGTCTGATTGAGATTGGAAGCTGAACGGTCATTTGACATGGGAAACTGAGCAATCAATTAATTGAGATTTGAAGCTGAGCAATCAATTAATTGAGATTTGAAGCTGAGCAATCAATTACTTGAGATTTGAAGCTAAGCAATCAATTACTTGAGATTGGAAGCTAAGCAATCACTGGAGATTGGGAACTGAGTAATCAATTGTTTGACATTCTGGACGGTTCTTGCTGATCTCTTGCACAAGTTTGCGATGACGTACGCAATGAATAATTGGTTGAAGAATTGCAGACATTGCCTGAACAGACTGGACACCGTGCAGCTGATGGCCTGGCATTTCTTGCAGCAGTTGTTGAACAATGAATGGACCCCCAGATAATAGAGGTGTACAAAGACAATGGAAGATGCAAAGACTGCAAACTCAAACTAAGGATGTAGAAGATGAATACACAAATATCTATGGTGTCTCCGATTTTCTAATTCCAATATCTTCGTTGGAGATTGAAGAGCGCTTTTGCAAAACTCATACAATAGATTTTCACAAATTTTGGGAACACATTAACATCACATTGTCGTGCGAATCGTTTGGAATTGCTAATAAATCTGCAGCAGCAACGTCCTAGGCAATGTCACATTTTGTTGATCTATCCCATCTAAATTTTCACTGTTGTAACATCAGATTGTCATTATTATTACAGTACTCATAAAGGGCATCATCTTCTTCATCTTGGATGATAACATGCGGCACATTCAGTATTTGTTCAGGAGAAAATGCTGACTGCAATCCTCTCAAGTAATAGTAGCAACAGATTCAGCCACTTTGATTCGACCATGTTATGGTTCGAACTTTAAAAATGAAGGCTCGATGCAGCCCTGCAACACTGTCTTACAATTCACATCAAACAAAAGACCTCTGTGTAGAAATTCAAATGAAGATATTAAATGGAACCAAAAAAAAAACCTTTCTCAAAAATTACTGAATGGACTGAGTGAAGTTTGCAAAACCTTCTTCAATTAGTTGTTTCTCTAGTAGTAGACTCGCAGAGGTAGGGAAGCTTTCAAGCGTTGAATATTACCTCGTCTTTGATAGGGATCGTTTTTTCCCGCCCCTCGTGGTATCAATGCTGTTAACAAGGGAATATGAAACAAATACACCAGGAGGAAGTTCAGGTGCCAACTGGGAATCTCCTTCGAATGTCGACCGCTGCTTTCAGAGAGTTGTGTTCATGTCCGTGAAAGTGAGCTGCTGATGTTTACGGGAACAGTCTGCACTGGACACCACTGCGATCTCCGACATGTCTGCCTCATCCAGCTTCGTGAGAGCACGCTCTAAAACGTGCTCCCTCACGTCAATACTGAACCGCAACCTTAAGACTCTGTGCAAGCGAGGGGAATATTCTACCTACAGAATTAAATATTTTGTTTATCTGCTTCGGTTTGCCAGAAGTGTGATTAATACGAAACTGACGGCACATCGAGGAACCTATTAGGTGGGCAGAAAGGAATTCCTTATACCTTACAGAGATAGGAAAAAAGTCGTGCGTCGCTTGCGGGTTAATGTGAGTTCCAGCAAAGTGTTTCGATTGCTAAATTCCTTCAGATTCGAAGAATTCAGATCATTGCGCACAAGTTTTCTCCATAATGTTGGCCCTTCCGATCATTATTAAAGAAAGTAGCAGGCGTACGAAAATTAGTTCACCTGATGATTGCACATCCTCTCCTCGGCATTTCTCACTGTATAGTTCATACATTGAATCGAAGCCACGCATCGATGTGTGTTTTGGTGTGTGCGAAGTGATATCACAACACGCACGCATCTCTCACTGGCTCTGGTGTCCTCTGTTGACAGCTTATTGTTTGCCATTTCCAATAGCAAGCGATACACGAATTATCCATTCGAGAAGGAGCAAGTTGTCTAATTCTGTGATGTGCCATTTCGATATTAAGATTACATACAATTATTTCTTTCTAGGAAACCGAAGCGTGCGGATGAATCTAATTCTTTGATTCTGCCACTACGAAGCCTCCGTCTGGACGAAGTACCTAAACACTCGTAACCCCTTTGATGGTTGTACCGGAGGTAGATACAGCAGCGGTTATCATTTTAGCCCGAAGGTGGAGGTATGTTTTGACATGTATCTGGTACGGAAGTAGGCTTTGACACTG
>CAJQUW010009444.1:0-15160 GCA_907163375.1 Prostheceraeus crozeri | reverse complement strand
CTTTCTCTCCTCTCTCCTCTCTCCTCTCCTCTCTCCTCTATCCTCTCTCCTCTCTCCTCTCCTCTCTCCTCTCTCCTCTCTCCTCTCTCCTCTCCTCTCGCCTCTCGCCTCTCGCCTCTCTCCTCTCTCCTCTCCTCTCTCCTCTCTCCTCTCTCCTCTCCTCTCGCCTCTCGCCTCTCGCCTCTCTCCTCTCTCCTCTCGCCTCTCTCCTCTCCTCTATCCTCTCTCCTCTCTCCTCTCTCCTCTCTCCTCTCTCCTACTGCTCTCTACTCTCCTCTCGCCTCTCTACTCTCCACTCTCCTCTCTCCTCTCTCCTTTCTCCTCTCTCCTCTCTCTCTCTTCTCCTCTCTCTCTCTGCTCCTCTTCCTCTCCCCCTTTTTCCCCTCACATCTCTTCCTCCTCTTCCTCTCTACTCTCTACTCTCTCCTCTCTCCTCTCTCCCTCTACCCCTCTCCGCACTCTCGCCTACTACGCCTCTCATCCTCTCCTCTCCTCACAGTTGTTATGTGATGAGAGACTCGTCGCCACATATATACTCTCATCAAGGAACATATAAAAGGAAATTAACCACCTTCGGAAATCTCTCTGCACATTTGTCTCCACCATCAGAACAGTCATTCTCATCCTTCATTTGCATCTAAGCCCATTACAAGTAGGTGTGAAGTATCTCTATATTAAAGTCCTACATCAATGATTACACACCTCTCATGAACAATGATCTTCAATCTGAATATTTACATTTATTTTCAAAATTTGCATTTTTTTTTATACAAGGTTTTGACCGCATGAAATGTTAATGAAATTCGTCCTTGATTGTACTTCCTTTGTGTATATATTATATTATTGTAATCTGTCACCGTGGTCAGTTTGTCACTGAGGGTGGTACGTCATGCATCCTGTAACGCGGTTTTTGACAATGAACCCTTTATTCGATATCAATTAGTGTTACCTAGAATAATATCAGTTGTAAAGAATGCATACAATGAAAATTATTCCATCTCTAGGGACATACTACTTATGAAATCATATACATGTAGAAGTGCATTAATACAAATCAAAAATTACAAAGTGTAATTCCTCCACGACGACGTCAGAAGGCGAGATATGCACACCTGCCATGAATTTTCAGATATCTCTGCCTATCATGGAAATCCAACAAAAATAATAAGTTTGGAATTTTAAATTGTTCTATATAATTTAAGAGCATGTGAAAGCCACAAAATAAGATGTTACCCTGGAATTGCGTGTAACTTGCTGTGTCAAGAATTCAGAATTTTGGAGATCGACCTAAATTATTACTTTGTAGTACTCTCGTTTAAGATGTTGTATGAACCTAGTCCTTATCCACGTTGCTTCATCAGTGGTAGGTTCTCGGCATATCATTGCTATCTTTCCAGGAGGCCATTTTGTCCTATGTGCTTCAATTAGCGTCCGTGAGAAGAGCTAGTTAAAAAGCAAGGTGTTGTAAGAAAGTGGAGAACACCGGTTGAATTAAGACCTTCTACAGAGTCCACTGAATTCTAGAGGAGCGGAGGGGAAGCCGAAGGCTACAAAGCTACTAACTTCCTCCACGCAGTGGCCTGTGAATATGAAGTAGTATCTATTATTTTCCATATTGACTTTGTGAAGAAACATAAAATTATAGCATTGCAAATACAGCATAATTACATCCTCCAACCACAAAACAATTTGCACATCATTTTCTTAACATTCGACGTTTTACTAATTGAAGTTTACGCAATATTCATTCAGTTGGCAAAACTGTTCCAGATTAGCTCTCCTAAAGGGTAGATGACATTCAGACCGCTTCTAAAATATTACGGCGAAAACAAATTAAACATTTTCTTCCAAAATCTGAAAAGCCACAGATAGTCCCTTCTAACGCAACATGCCTTAACAAGCTGCGCGTCAAGAGTCAGATACGATAATGCTATTGATTTGATGAAGAGTTCCTGAGGTTTTATCCTTAGTCGGACATTCAACTGCTGATCCGAACCCAAATTTGCCTTGACTTTATCTTCTCAACAACGCCATGGAACTATGTCATTTTGCCGGTTCAGCGACCTATCGGTAAATAAGGAGGATAACAAACCAAATGGCAAGAAAGTCAAAAGTTGAACTAATCATGATACCTTTTCAACTTTGAAAAATTGTTAATTAGGACGTCTTCTTTACAGGTTGCACTTCCGTGCGTACTTTCATCTATTTCTAGCATTAATGCAGAGAAAAGTTTCATCTTCACGTCATCTCAGGCTAAAGAAAGTCATAAATTGAAAATTCCTGTAAATTGAAATGTCAAGCACAAGTTTTGTGACAAGAAACAGTAGGACTTAACCGCAGTCAAGAATGGTAAATGGTAGGTAATAACCGGGGACCTATCCGAAGATAATTGCAATACATTTAAATCTTAATGCAGTCCGGCAGCCGGATCGAGTTTCTGCAGGGAACGAGGCCGACAATGAGACTTTCACAGAATGATGTACACCTCATAGTCCGGCAGCCAGCACAAGTTTCTGCAGGGAACAAGGTCGAAAATGAGCCTTTCACAGAATGATGTACACCTCATAGTCCGGCAGCCAGCACGAGTTTCTGCAGGGAACGAGGCCGACAATGAGACTTTCACAGACTGATGTACACCTCATAGTCCGGCAGCCAGCACGAGTTTCTGCAGGGAACGAGGCCGACAATGAGACTTTCACAGAATGATGTACACCTCATAGTCCGGCAGTCAGCACAAGTTTCTGCAGGGAACGAGGCCGACAATGAGACTTTCACAGAATGATGTACACCTCATAGTCCGGCAGCCAGAACGAGTTTGTGCAGGGAACAAGGCCGAAAATGAGACTTTCACAGAATGATGTACACCTCATAGTCCGGCAGCCAGCACGAGTTTGTGCAGGGTGTTTGGTGTTTTTTTTTATGTTCAAGGTATCTGGTAAAATGTCAAGAAATTCAAGGTAGGTAACTCAGCACATTAAGTCATTTTTCCGTGAAGTCTTTTCAGGGGAAGAGAAACCGTTGGTCTGGTGACTCACATATATTTTTACTCCCTCACAAATAACTAATTTTGAGGGTCAAATGACCGTTATTTTCAGAATAAAACCTCCGATTAAGTACCTGTCGAATTATGTCATTGTGTCGCATTATTCTTTAAATATGATCGCATGGTAGCGAAAATGAAGAATGAATTGTGAGAGCTCGTAAACAAACAAAAGAAGGTTTGATTTTATTTCAAACCGCTACTTTGCAGCAAGCTTTGACGACAACAAGATTTCCAGTTCTTGTGGAACATCATCGAAATCAACGATTGATCAAATTTTATGCCTCTGATTCTTGCATCTGCGGAAAAGCTCTCCTAGGACAATGTATCCATCAGCAAAAGTGACAATCAAATTTTGCATTGAAGTGACATGAGCGTGACACTGAACGTGTGATGAATGGACGGCAGAGGAAAATAATTCTGCCTGAGGGCCAGATAGTTTTGAGTGTTGCTCTGTTGTTAATGGCGAACATTTTGAACATTTTGCGACTGAGAAATGGGCAACTTGCTCGTTCAGTGTTCCTAGGAGGCATGAGTCGCAGATCGCATACTATTGTAAATGGTACACACTCTCTAAAATATTGAGCTGCTGCTCGGCTTTTGGACACCAGCCAGTGAGTATCATTTCGCACACACCAATCGTTCAGTTCGTGCGAACACACATCGCTGTCTCGCTACATTCATCCACTCTACAGTGAGGAATGCTGAGAAGAGGATGGTAGAATCATCAGGTGAACTAATTTTCGTACGCCTGCTACTTTCTTTAATAATGATCGGAGGGATCAACATTGTGGAGGAAACTTGTGGATCTAAATTGAGGTGCGCAATGATCTGAATTCGTCGAATCTGAAGGAATCGTGTCAATCGAAGCACTTTGATGGAATTTACATCAATCCACAAGCGACGCACGACTTTCATCCTTTCTCTGTAAGGTATTAGGAATTCCTTTCCGCCCACTTACCGTACTGGGGTCCAGTATGTGCTATCGTTTGAATTAGTCTGCAATTCTAGCAAACTGAAAGAATTAAACACTCCAATTCTGTGCTTTGCGATTATCCCATTCGACTAATAAATATGATGGAAGACTTAAGTTTACTCACTTTTTGCCTGGTACCCTTAAGTTGTGAGTGAAATTTTACGGTACAATCACGCTCATGTTTGAGTAGTATGCATCAATTGACAATCTCGTTTTTCACTCATAGGTACCTTTTCAGTACATTCAACCGGTTTCGTATCGAAAATGGCAATCATCAACGAGATTTATAGCCAAAATATTTCGTTTTTTAAAACTTCCATAAGCTCAACTTTGAGGTGGTATGTCAAAAATGAGGGATCTTAAATTTTGATCTAAAGAAGTACGGAGATAAGTGTAGTTTTTTTTGTTCTAGTCCACAGGATAAGATGCACAGGAAAAACGGTGAATCTTCCAACACACAGTTTGCAAAATAGTTTTGCAGCGTATTTGAAGATTCTTTCAACAATCCATCTCTTCACTTGAACTTTCAATTTTAAATCCGTAAAATCGGTACATGTCTTAAATGTTTTTAATAAAAAAGATAAAGTTATCTTGTATTGGATAATAATCTCAGGAATCTTTGTAATCCATTAATAAATCCGCAATTCAGATGCTGGAAAACAAGGAAAAAGGTCAGTTTTGAGATCGGAAGACATTGCGGTTTCTTAACAGAGAAACTTCTAACGATGCAACAACAGACTGAAAAGAGACAATGAACGTCTCAGCTCGCCTTTGAATGGTAATTTTAAGACGCTTTCATTCTACACGACTCACAGTCAAGAAAAGACTAAATTGATCGTAAAGCCTATTAGTGTAATATTTTCACTGATTGAATTTAATTAGAGTTAAAGGTTATTTTTAAAGAAAGGATTATTTTTCTCCTTTCTTCATTCAGCTTTTGATGTTGAACTTGACGAAGAATGTAATAGATCATGTCTTCAATTCACTTTAGCGTTTGATTCACTACTTAGATAGAAGGATACTTGCACGCAAAATTCTTGTTTGAACGTAAGAATTGCGTGCAGAAGTCGGAGATGACATCAAATTAAATTCTCTCGCTGTTTAGTTTCCAGAGATATCAAGTTTTGTTCAGAATCAGATGAAAGTGAACAAAACATAGATATCTGAACTCAATAGAACTTCTTTTGAGTGCATATTCTATTCCTCCAACAAGACGATTAATTAACACATTGGTGCGTAAGCCAGAAGGTGGGAAGAAAAATGTGTAAAAACTCCCCGAGGCCGCGAGGTCCACGTTAATATCTTTACTACAAGGGGAATCCGAGAAGCTACGATTTTTCTGCCCAGTAGATTCATAGAATACCTAATCCTCTAAATCTTAGGCAAACGGTCTCCAATATCCTCAGAAGGACAAGATGAATATTGCCCTGTGACATTTTTCAGATCATGGCAGATTTACCTCACAGATTTGGGGGATGAAATGTTTCAACATCCATCTGAATCAGAACTAAGACAATCCAAGCTCAAGTTGAGTATATATGTTGACGCCATTCATTCACTCCAAATTAGAACTAACTGTCACTAATGAGCTATATTACATGGCACCTCACTCTTGTTTGCTTATGTTAAGAACCAAATTTGATTTTCTCAGCTTCTGCCCTAGAAGAAGCAAGGCATAGAAAGCCGTGAAAAGTCCGGACATGTTGTGACCTTTGCTATTTAGGACCAGGATGCTTTTCCTCTGTGACATGCTTGAAAGTTTCTATTCATCTCCAGGACTCATACTTGTGTCATTTGCAACAACTTGTACATCGGGTCAAAGCAGTCGCCCAATTCATGTCTGCTATCAAGAACATTCTAATAAAATTTCACCTAAAAGCAGTGCGTTGACCGAAACATTTGGGCTAAGATGCATCAAGAAGTGCACCAAATCTATTGGACCATTCTATTCACAAGAGATTTTGGAAAAGTAGAGAGATCCATTTAGAGAAAGCACGCATAACAAGCAAGCTCGCTGCATCAAATAATAATTCACTCACAGATACATCGCAAAACGCGTAACTTGTTAGACTTCTGAATCTGTTTTCTGCTCTCTGCCTCTTGATGGGAACTCTGGGGAAACTTCACAGAAGACTTTGGCGCTTGACTTTTACGCCGCGACGAGAGTTGAGAATTCCTGAAACGTTCGGCACCTGTAAAATTTTGTTTTAATTAACTTCGATTTTTGGTCAATATCTAGAAAGAAGGACACTTTAGCGTTTCCATGATGAATGCACACTAGGCCGACATTTCACAATCGCGTGCTAAATGCTAAAATAGTTCACTATCCTGTCTATTTAAGTCAAACTTCGTATTCTGAATGCAGTCTAAACATTCATGACTATTTAGATTGAACTGATTTGTCAGGATATCTGACTAAATGGAATTCTGAAAGATGCATGATGGACCTGCCTACACCCTCCCCTAGTCCTCCCCCGCTCATTTTACATTATGAATTTAGATCACAAAATTTAAGACAGCTACTGAGGCCGTCTAAAAAAACCTAACTATTGCAACATATTGATGGTGATAGAATAGTGATCATTTGTAACTCTCTTTATAATTCTCGCATTAATTTAAAACGATAACATTCATGGTAATGAATGACTGGGTGATAAACAAAAACAATTTACTTTGCAATAATGATATAAAGGACGTCACAAGAAAATCGTTATTTGCTGCCGTTGTTAATAAATTATGTATGTTGCGGTTTCTAGTAAAGGGAATACCTGACCACACACATCGAAGCTGTGTATTTGTCCCGTTTTAACAACTACTTAGATTTATTTTTCAAAACAGAGCTCTTTTGCTTTTATCACTCGATTTCATATTTTGCCACCTTTCCTTTTTGCATATTGGCAGCGGTTAATTTTTTTTTTGTTTACTGTGGTTTTCTTTCTTAATTTAGGTAGTTTGGGCACTTTCTTCCCATGCATCTCTTTTTCTTGCATTTCGCATCCGAATTCTTACTTCCTTCAATATCTTTTTGGTTTTTTCATAAAATTCTATTAATGTTTTCTCGTCATCCTTTGTAAATTTCATCTTGTACGTGTAATTGTGTATCGCGCGTTTGATCGTTAACTGAATCATCAATGACAATTTGGCACAAGTTATCGAATAAACTATTGGTAGTTAGAGAATTCCTGTCGACGGCAGTTAATCAATCAAGAAGCGTGCTCGCAAATGTGTGACAGTCATATGACAGTCCAGAAAGCATTTAGCAAGGTGTTCAGAATGCGAAATTAAGTCTATGCTAAAACTAACATGATCTTGAACTATTTTGTGCAGACTATTTAGCACGCGTTTAGAATACGGCCATTGGTCGCGTTTAGTTAGGTCGTCTTTTAGCATCTTATGTGCTAAAAACCCTACAATGTTATTCATTAAGTTCAAATTGAGTAGTAAAAAGAAAACTACGACTAAGAGATGAGTACCGGATTCTAGTTATCATGGAAATTAGTGGATAAGCAAACATCGTCGCTTGTGTGGGCTCTTCCCATGATGAGAATTACCAGATTTCTAGCACTCTTTGAGTGAAAAAATATCAGTGCTGTTAAGAGACCTTTATAGCTAGCGTTAACAAAGCTACATTTGGTGCTGGCTAAAGGGTATTCGGTGATGATAAAGGGATATCCAGAATTACAAAAAAAAGTCGACGTCAGAAGTCTGGAAGTATATAGCAATAAACTTTATGCTGATTTATGATTATCTGAACTTAGTTTTCTCATGCCGATCGTGCCTTGTAAACTGCTCACTACCAAACACTCACAAAGGATGGATAGTAAAACATTTTTGATATGTTGTTTTTAATCAGTCAATCACAGGGAGAGTTGTTCTCATCGTTACACACCAAACACATTCGAACATGTACGAAAGAAAGTCAATATTCGTATGAAAAGCACACCAAATCTGTGCAGATGCGAGATTATTGTACACTGTAAACTGTCACCTCCTAAAATCGAAGAAATCTGCATCCTAAAGCGCGACACACTAGAATTTTAGGAGGTTGCGTGAAATAGAATGCTGACATACTAAAGAGAACAATAACACTAGTGCGGTAGCCTCCTAAAAAAATTTGCTTTAGGATTTTTTTATTAGTTACGAATAGTGTCTCGCTTCACTGTGTGATTTAGGAGGTGCTGGTTTAGAGTGTAGGGTCATTCCATGAAATCGTGACATAGATGTGCAAAAATAAAAGAGACTTAACTTAACCACTAAAGGTGAATTTGAGAAGTATATAACCAAAAGTTTATGTTTTCACATCGATTTCAAAATTTTGGCTAATTCTACTAGAATTACACACAAATAGAAATGCGTACTTTTTTCTTTAATTTTTTGATTTTTTTTTCCACCTGAGTTAAGTTGTCAAACTGATAATGGAAAAAGCATTGGCAAATGAGCTTCAACTCCATTTTTAGTAATAGTTGTAATCGTAAACTATTTATACATTCTGTAAAAAAAGAAATTTATGAAAATTTGAAATTGGTGTCACTGTCTATAGGCTGTGTTTAAAGTGCACATAGATAGTTTTGTTCCCGTTCGTCACGAAAATGATCTATTGTTTTTAATTATTCAATAAAGTATGAAAACATTTCAATATAGCGGTTTTGCCCTCTATTTGTCAACTAAACGGTCCTGACTAGACAACCACATTAATTTCATACAAGTATGATGTAATGGTTGTAGGCTGAGGTGCGTGACGAAACGGGAACAATCGACCATTTCAAACTATCACTACCGGATAGTTGAAAAATTGTCCCCATTCGTCACACACATCTGCTAAATTAATTTTCACGAGCTGTGTAGGACTAAGGTCTATTAATATATGTCTACATTATTACAATAAAAAAATTAAAATTATAATATAACATTAAATACTGAAAATAAATCTAAATATAATATTACATATATTTATATAAAATATATTGCAATGCACTTTTGTTCAGACTTATAGCCAGCCGCGGAAATGCTGCTTGACAGAGCAAGTGAGCGCGATCATTGTGCGGCTGCCCGTCGTATTTTTTTCATAGACATCCTTACATCGTCGAATGCAAGGTTGAAGCGCCCGTCGCCAGACAGCGGGATTGCCGAAACAATGAATAGGACGTTTGAACACGAACGTGTTCATTCTCTGGGTTCGAATCGACACATCATGCCTTTAACAGCAGCAGATGCGGAACGCCTTGAGCGAGCCAGAAATGACCATCGAAATTGAAAACAGAAAGGATAAACAAGAAAGCGACAATGCGAATGAACATGAGAAAGAGCAAACGGTGAAGCAAATGCGATCGAAATAGTGAGACGATGAAGCAACGGGAATATGAGGAAGATGCGAAAGATAATTCAGCGGCAGAAGAAAAGAAAAGAAAAGGCCGACACCTCCGCCACTTCCTGACTCCTCAAAGTGCAAGGGGAAAGCGGTCTCCCGTGTGGAGATGCAACTCTACCGAGACAGTCCCACGCGTCGGAATAGAAAGTTTGTAATAAAGCGATTGTTCGGAAGAGGAGAGGATCTCGTGAAAAGAAAGGATCCCGCCAAAGTCAAATTCCAATGGAACATGGCCAGTGTCTCCCTCACACAGACGGGAAAGAGGGTAGAGAAGAGAAGTTTCTAACTGCGATGATCTTCACTTCAAGGAATCTACGCTGACACCAGAAAATCCAATAAGTGTGAGAAAGCCTGATTGAACGAAAGAAAGGGTGCAAGAAGAGAAGTGCTGCTGTACAATTTAGGTGGGACGACCGCTTATCCGCTTGTTTTAGAGAAAAAGAACCCAGACGTTTCTATCGGAGTATCCAAATTCTGTGAAGCTTAGAACCAGGGCATTTGTTGAAAACTGTGTACGAGAATGGACCTCAACCGTTGTGCTGTTTGTCAATACCACACGATAACTTCGCATACATGATCCAAGCAATTGGGTACAGGAAACATCGTCGAGTCGTTTTCTGGATGGACTTTTTCGTGTGCATCACAGATAGTGCTGACTGTAATGGTTCTCACGATGTGGAATTTTGCTCATGTCTATCGACGTTGAATCAGTGGTGGACATGGATTCATACGAAGTCTTCATGTGGAAAGGGCCCAAACTTGATAAAGTAAGTTCAAAAGATCCTTTGCAGTTTCATGTAGTATAAGTTCGGCACTATACCGTATTAGCTCTTATTATTTCCCTGTGTTCTTCACGCTTATTCTCATCATACATGTATTTTGCCTTGTACACGTATAAACCCGTAGTTTGACTATTTTCAAATTGTATGTGAATTTGGCAATCATTCGCATGTCATTTGCGAATCCGACGATTCACACTGATGCTCACCTTTCAGCAGCCTATTTCAAGATGGAAAGATGAACTATATTCACTTCTAATGTAATTTGCGGTATCAATTCTTGATAAAATAAGCTGAGACTACGGATTCCTCCAATCAATATAGAGATATTCATAAATGCAAAGTCTTTGAATTTGAGATCATCTGCTTATTATGCATGCATGTCTGAAATTAGAAATTCAAATTTCAAATGTGATTTCTTTATTGTCTTTGTTCTTTTTAGTTCTGCATCTGATCAGCAAATATTGAAATTTTTCAAAATCATATTCCTTTTAGCCTCATTATTGTCTCGATAAAAATCACCGAATTGGGTTGTTTTTTCACTTGCAGAAACTAAATACTAAAATGGGCGATTCCAGCGTTATTGGAGCTGAACTAAAAGTTGAATTATTTGACCTTTGATCTCATCTAATACATTGATGTCATCTCAGAGCGAATAATAATCATCGTTTTGTCAACCACCTTAACCAGATACTTCGATTAGTGTATGTCTTATTAGATTTTGTTGTCATTTTCCATTTCAAATAATGATCTACTGGAAATTTGTTAAAAATTGGCTTTTTATGAAACACAACCTTAGAAACACAACTAACTGATGTCATAGAGTAAATATATAGGGTTGATGATTATGAGTAATGATATTTTTTAGTTGAATAATTTATTAATTGATTAATTTATCAATTCTACTAAGACCCACGTTTCTAGCAGAGAGAAAGCAAAATAAAACCAAAAAAGCAAGCCGGTGTAATTCACTCATCATTTTGTGCCAGGTGTTGGAAATAATTTCCATCGGCATCGATGAACCTTTGCCATCTACTTGGCAGTAAATTGAAGGCTTTTGCTAAAAAAACGATCTGTCTTTCGAATCGAACCAACGGTTCACTTCCCTCATCACTTCATCGGCATTCCTAAAATTCATGCCTTTTAATGAAGTCTTCATGGGAGAAAACAGATAATAGTCCGATGGAGACAAGTCCGGCGAATAGGGAGGATTATCCAACACACTAAGTCGAAGATCGGCTAACTTTCTCCTCGTTTCAGCTGAAGTGTGAGGTCTAGCATTGTCTTGTAAAAAACAGAAGCCACTTAGGTCAGCACGACGTCTTTTCTTGTACACAGCAGCCGTCATCCTGTCAAGTTCCTCACAATAAACAGTGGATGTCACATGTTGACCGACGGGCAGCACAGCAACATGAAGAATGCCGCGAGAGTCTATGTGCCTTCAGTTTGAAATGATACATTTTATTAGATATCTGACAATACTTTGTGATTTCAATAATTAACCCATTTCAAAATGGAAGAAAATATCGCATCATGCTAAAACAGGTCTTGTAATGCTCGCTATGATACCGTATTGAGTTCGTAAAGTATCTGATGTATACGATGAAGTAATAAAGAGAAATAGGCAGTTTTCCATCGGTCAAAACTTAGTTGCCAAGCCTATATTAGGTAGAGTGGCAACTTCGCATTTATTAAATCCCCAATGTGTATACACTTTCGATTTTATTAAATGAACTCGTGGGGAATATAGTTGGCATTCTTAGCAAATGTGAGATATGCAAATGTTGCAGTTTTAAGAAATTACCACGGAATTGAATGATCATGATAATAATAATAATAATAAGCGTTTATATTCTTTGAATGAAGATCGTATGACGTACACATTGAAGTTACAAAGTTATCTCTGGAATAGTGAATTATATAAAGAACAGACGTATAGAATATAAGTATTAGAGCGACTTTCAGTTCGCCTTGCTGGAAGCAAAAATCTGCTGGAGGATGATATGACTGGTAGACGATCGCGCAAGACATGGTGTTTATCACTCATTATCGATCTGAGAAGCTTTAGTGACTGGGAGTGCCGCCTACTCGCGAGAGATGGCAAAGTCTCACATGCACAATGCTGACCGCATAACAGTTTATGGAACCTTTTCTGCAGCTGTTCAAGTCGTTGACTGTCTGAAGAAGATAATCCCACGATCAAGGGACCACAATACTCTGCTAGTGATCTTATCAGGCAGTAATAAACTACCTTTAAATTGCTGTCGGTGAGGAGAGGCCTTAATAAGCGCAAAACATAAAATCTGCGTGAGGCAATTCGGATTAAGTTGTCCACATGAGTTGACCATGTTCTTCTATGATTGAAAGTTACTCCAAGAACACACAAGTCATCAACCGATTGAATACCTGGGAGTGGAAGCTTGCCGACATTAGTATTTTTGCAAATTGTTAAACTTTTGGATTTATTGACATTAATACTCAAATCCATAGAACTCGACCATTCCATAAGTCTCTCATGGGCTCGAAGAATATGACAATTATTGCTCATTTTGAATAAAGGCAAACAAAGTGTCGTATCGTCGGCGTATTTTACCAAATGACAATTGCAGGAGTCGATGGCAAGGGAGCTGGTTGTAACACTGTACAGGAATGGTCCGAGAATTTATCCTTGTGGCACTCCTGATGTAACGTCAATCAGGTTACTTGATGTCACGCCGATTTTCACGAACTGTTTTCGCTCTTGAAAATAATCAATGACCCAACGAATAAAGCCAAAAGGGAATCCAAGTTCAATCAATCTCGAAATTACATGGTTTGACCTAAGAGTATCAAATGCCTTCGAATAATCATATGTTATTATCATAACGCCATCCTTATTAGTGTCATCAAGGCAGGTGGTCATATAGTCGTGCAATGATATTAAAGCGCAACATGTGGAATATTTCTGGCGAAAACCAAACTGAGACGGCCCATAATTCTCCATTATTTGAGATTTAACCGATTGCAGGACAATTTTCTCGAGCAGCTTGCCTGGTAATCTTATCAAGGATATAGGTCGGATATCATTTATGGAAGGATTCTTCACTTTCGGAACTGGACATATCGATGAAACTTTCCATAGTTGCGGTACTTTACGTGTAGCAATCGATTCACTTATCAAAGTGGATAATGGACTCGCTAGAAGATGGGCGGAGTGCTTATACAGTGCGTTCATAAAGTCACTGTGCACCTGTTCTGAACAACATTTTGTCAAAGCAAACGCTCGTAATAATTAATCATAGATATCTGGCATCTGCATAGAGCCATTTACATGTTTCAAGAGGCGCAGTTGACTGGTTTATGATATTCAACATAGTGACCAGCGAGTTGAATATCAGTCACTTCGAAGCACCCGAGAGCTTGACATTGCACTTCCAGCTAAGTATGGTGTTGTCAATACAAGAGAGAATCTTCTTGGTCGAACATGTTTTCCGAGCCAATGGTGAATACACTGATGATGTGAAGAATGAGTTTTTAGAGAGATTTCCTACAACTGATTTGCCTCATCGAAACACTATTAGGAATCTGAACAATAAGTTCAGAGAAACTGGCTCCGTGCACGATGCAACACGTTCAGGTCGACCAACAGTCTTAACTGAGCAGAAGGTCAATGTCATTTCCGAAGCTATAACTCATAGCCCAAGCAAGTCGATGCGTCGCTTATCT
This sequence comes from Prostheceraeus crozeri, assembly GCA_907163375.1. Classification (NCBI taxonomy): domain Eukaryota; kingdom Metazoa; phylum Platyhelminthes; order Polycladida; family Euryleptidae; genus Prostheceraeus; species Prostheceraeus crozeri. The sequence continues at coordinate 1,292 of CAJQUW010009444.1, read as the reverse complement.
CAAGAAGTGGGTCTATCCCACGAGGCGGCTCATACTGCTGTGAGAAGGAACATAGGCCTATATCCATACCGCATCTCTTGCCAGCATGAATTGAAGGATGCCGATCATGATAGGCGTCTTCAGTACTGCTTCTTTTTCAAAGAAAATCTGAATGGAAATGATGTACTCGATAAAACTTTCTTTTCTGATGAGCTATGGTTTCATCTTTCAGGGTATGTCAGTAGCCAGAACTCCCGAATATGGTCTAGCGAAAACCCGCACAGAATTTTGTTGAGAAGCCATTTACATCTCTCTCAAATTGGGGGTATCGGTGCGCCAATGTCAAGAAGGCGAATAGTAGGACCAATATTTTTTTTAACCGAGGGAAAACTGTTACAGCAGAAAGATTATTGCAATGAAATCATTGCTGATCGTTTCGTCAACGAATTAACTGACGATGAATAAAACAATTGCTTACTTCCAACAAGATGGGAGGCAAACCTGCCGCCATACTCGCCAATTCCTCTGCTTCCATGCTTGCTGGTGAATATATTCCAAACCAGGAATAATCTCCAAAAGGAATTTGGCCTCCCAAGATCCCCGGACTATGAGTGTCTTGGACTTTTACTTGTGGGGAGCCGGTAAAGCAAGAAGGTCCACCGAAGCCAAGCACCACCAAGATCTACATGAGTTTAAGAGGATAGCATCCGACAACAAATTGCCGCCTAATCAAAGTCTCGAAGAAATTCACCCGACGTGTTTGAGAATATGAGACGTCGAATAGACCCTCTGTATTCCGTGAGGCAAGGTGGACATTTTTCAACAGTTTTATTGTAAGATATAAATATATATTTTGTTATCACGTAGTAATTGATGTTTTTACAAAGGAACTTTACTATTCATAATGCCCTGGCAATCTATTTCTAAGCAACGAAATACTAAGCAGGGATTGAATTACTAGGTGCACAGTAACTTTATGAACGCACTATATAGTGTAGTAGGTAGATCAGGAGACGATTTGGTTGTTGGAATCTTCTCAATTAGATTTAGGATTGTATCGGGAGTGACAGCTACATACCAGTCGGATTCATCAGTGAAATGATAGTCAAGAGGATCAGACGTACGAAAGACAGATGACAAATGACAGTTAATTGACTCAACTCCCTCTTGTAGGGAAGGGTATTGACTCAAAAGTGACATCATTGGGGTTGATGACTGATCAACACCACGAAGACTGTTACACAACTTTCTATGGCTGCTGCTGTCTGATTTTTCTTAAACCCATATAATTTTTGGATTTTTTCGATTTATTC
>CAJQUW010009443.1:0-68857 GCA_907163375.1 Prostheceraeus crozeri | reverse complement strand
ACGTTATCGACTGTAGCGCAGCAACTATTTTTCCGATTTGAATGAAATTTGGTTTGTAGAGAGAAAATATCCATAGCTAGACACTCCTCAAGTTTCATAGCGATCAGTTCAGTATAACATGATTTATCGAATTTTGAAGGAGTGGGGGGATATACCGAATCCACCTGGTTTGAAATTGAAAGACTGAATTTCATTAAAGATAGTGAATTTCAAAGATACCTACAAAGTCCACTTAGAGAATTCAACCCGCTGCCGAAGTCTGTACCCACTAAGCTATCGAAACACGGACACCCACGCACTTCATTCATCATGCTATTTATTGTGCTGACGACTAACATTTTGTAGAGTGGAAGCCTGCCGGAGCTTTCGCCCTTGGGGGTCTTGTCAGGTCCGGGTTGAACCTAACATGCAATTCAATTACTTCGGCGACCGCGCTCGAAAGGTCGGAGAATTAGTATTCATTAATATCAATGGTTAAGTTGTTGATCATATTGTGATGGATAGTAGTCATGATTTAAATACACATCACAATAAGGACCAGAGCGCCTTTCTGATGCATTATTTAATTAAACAATTTTTCCCTAACAGCAGGTTGGAAATTTTGACATTCTGTGATAAGCACATGTGTGATGCTTTCAAATCTATCCATCACATGAGAGAAACGCACGACCTTGGAAATTCAAAAAATGATTTGAAGTGATGAATAATTTTTCACTCCAGTTATCATTTAACTCTAAGTATATAATACTCATTTATATTCTTACAATTGCATAATATTCTTTTATAATTTCAGCTGTTAATTATTAAAAATGATCATTTATCTTGATAGATCTAAGTTAACTAAAAAATATTTAGATTAATAATTTGAATATGCAAATTATGCAATTTAATCAGTCATACTGATTCTGAGCTGTCATGCTAATCATTGAAAGTTAGAAATATCATTCAAAATTAGGCTGCTACCAGTAGGCTTAATTTCTCCTAAAGTAATGCAAAACAATTAGATAATGATATTCCGCTAACTGTCTGTCACACATTCGAAATCAAGAGATCATAATGACTGAATATGCGAAAGTCCTAGAAATTTCACATTGCGATATTGAACTATCAAAACGGACATTCACATTAAAAGCAATACTACAGTCGAACCTGTCTTATTGCAAAACCTGTCACATTGTCTACTTATATTTCGAAATCTAAGGCACAATAATATAGGAATAATGGCAGTTTGTGCATCACCCTGCCGTCATTTTTCAATACTTATAACATAGAAGTTACTGCTCAGATCATAGATCATATATCATGCCAAGACCGATTTCGCTAACGCAGCCTCTGATTTGTACATTACTTACCTTGAAATCTCATATGGTATTCCTACATTGCAAAAAATTTCCTGTCTGATATTTCAGTTCTTTGCATTTTTATCGGTGCATTTAAAAAGTGGTTCTTGCACAGACAAACTGTGTATGTGTTGAGATATCATTGCAGTTCTTCGCACTAGTGCCAAGAACTGGATGTCATGCAGGAAATATAATACCACATAGTGTAGCTTGGCGTGCTTCCACCTGTAATTCAACTCACTGTCTATGTTACTTCGTGTCTCGTGATTCAAATAACATAGACAGTTCGTTCAATTATGGTGGAAGCATAGAAGTGAATAATAGTATACTTCTATGGACTTTCTATGGTATTGTTAATTTCTATGGGTGGAAGCACTGATAGCTATGCGGTAATAAACATGTCTCGGTACCAATTGTTTCCTATCTTTACCATTGTAATTCAACCTCTGTTATTGTCAAAACACTCAATCTGCGATAGGCAAATTTGTGGGCGTGTCAGATAAAGTAAGAATTGCTCTGGGTGAAAGTCGTACATTTTTATCAACCGGACGGCTACCATTTTGCTCAAATTCTCTTGGTAACTCTCCATCCACCGGGAGTTCTTGCTGTTAATGGCTCTCACTCATTTGCTCTTGAGGTTGAAATCTGTAGGAAAATGGTAAAACGACACTGCCTTCTTTGTGGACAGTGAGTCACCTTTAACAGACTCTCCTGTATACGCTGTGCTGACCTCTTTTAGTTGTCGCTTTTTTGCTTTTTGCCCCCGAAGAGGCGTGAATACGTGAAACGTCTAGCCTGTATATAGCTTTTATTACTGTTTTTTTTTTTAGCAAATAGGTGTTTTCATCTGTAACTTCTATTATTGCCAAACCTATGTTAATGCAAATTTTTATGATGGTCCCTTGAATAGGCAATAAGACAGGTTCGACCACAGAATAAGATTGTTTAATCGTATCACTTTGCTAGAAGTGCAAACTGATTCAAACAGATGGCACATGCAGGAACTTAATAAGTGGGCAAAAAGAAATTTTTAATACCTTGCAGAGATAGGAAAAATAGTCGTGTGTCGCTTGTGGACTGCTGTGAATTCCTTCAAAATGCTCCGATCGCCACGATTCCTTCAGATTCGAAGAATTCAGATCATTGCGCAAAAGTTTTCTCAATAATGTTAGGCCCTCCGATCATTTTAAAAAAAGTTAGAAGGCGCACGGAAAACATTCATAAACTTCTCTGTAGAACTTGACATCGTCTGTGTCTCTTTGCTGTGTGACCCGGTTGATAACAGTCACTGAAACTTTGCACAATTTGGCGTGTTTAATGTTGAACTGGCTGCTCATTGTTCGATTGCTATGGTATTATGTCAGCAGATTGTGCCATTTCATTAGCGTTACATGTTCTAATGTTTCCCTTCTAGTCAAACGGAAGAAGACACGACCTGTCTAATTCTGTGGGTTCGACCGTATTATGTGGTTACATGGTACTATGAAATAATGGCTACTTCTATGACTTGCAGTATACATATCGTGTCTTGAACGTTTCAAGGTTTGGACCTTTAGCGTTTCAATCAATGAAAATTAAGAAAATTTATGAGTTTTCTTATTTCCTTATAAGTTTGTAAAGTAAATTAATTTGATGAAATAGTTAGCAAAAAACCACACGAATATGATCTACACTGGTTACCAAATGTTTTCAACAAATTGATCTATCTTCCAACATTGACCTAGACCGGTATGTAACTTTGCTGCTGAAATAATCATGTCATAAAATAATCCAACCGTTAAAATGACATCTGCAGTCTAATAAAGTTGACAAAATCATACTTATCATTTTCAAGGCTCTTTAGGGCCGCGAGGTTGGCGCTTGCTAGGGCACTGAGAACTTCTACTGGAGCTGATGCTTGCAATAATACAGTTACAATACTTCCAAGACAAGCATAAGAGTTGGATTCAAGGTAGTTTCGACATCTTCCTGAAGATGCTAGCATCACGAAAAAATCGGCTTCATACTCTAACCATCTGTGCGAAAGTGCTGATAAACTAGATCCACCAGATGCAATCACATCATTGCAAATTTCAAATATATTGTCTTGGTTACTTGTCATGGTTTGAATGAAATTGGAAAGAGCCAAATTTTTGAGAGATGGTGATTTTATTTTATTTTTCGTTAATTTCAGTTAACATCCGTTAAATATCTTCAGGCAAAAAGGAGGAAAATTAATAAGTCTAGTATAAAATTTAAAACATACGCCGACGTCTATGTATACAAAAGAATATTTCATAACGACATACAGGTTGAATACGAAGGAGGGAATGGCCTATGAAACAGATAGCATTGGTTTACATACTACCACACTGTGAACCGTTGACTGACAATTGACAGACATTTATCCTACAAAATCGATTTTGTCGGTCATTGTTAGTTCTTGTAGGATGATAGCCACTGAACACCTACAATATCTGACAAAAGCGACAACATGAATAGCAATGAATTACAGCTTAAATTGTATAAAAGATGTAGGTAATTAATTAACTTATGTCAAAATAAATCATGGTTTTGCCATACAATAATACAGATTGCCCAAAAGTCAAGCAATCACTAATCGAAAAAATCAATCAACACTCAACAGTTTTTGTTTAGTTAATTTAATCATACAAAGCATCTGTTTCGATGTCGGTGGAGAACCTACAAATTCGTCGGATATCGTAGGATATTGGAGGTGACAATCGTCGGTTGATTTTGTGAGTAATTTTGTAGGATAATTGTCGGTCTACGGTTTACAGTGCAATAGCATCTTAATGATGATCTGGCTAGATGGGAAAATAGTGTATTGATAACACAAAAGGCCTACAAAAGTTACAAAAAGGATACAAAAGTTACAAGTGCATTGGAAGAAATATTATCTACTTATCACTGAGTTAAAAGTTATCAAGATGTATGAGGCATGAATGTGATACCGTTCTGATATAACACACTGTCATGCTTTTTCATGATTTTTACATGATAGAAAATTTTATACTAGACTTGGTAATTTACTTCCTTTTTACCTGAAGATAGTTATCGGATGTTAACTGAAATTAATTGCAAAAAAGGAAAAAGAAAATAAAATCACCATCATTCAATATTGGCTCTCTCCAATTCCATTCAACACATCATTGCAATATTATAGTTATTTGCTTTAAATGGATAAATTTTGCAGCAGCGAAATGCTCATAATGGATGCACTCTTAGAATTAATTACACCTGATAGAATGCTGTAATGTGACGATTTTCAAATACTCATGTCAAACTGCTTATATAGAATTTTATTTCGTGTCCATTTCTAAGAACTTTATAATTAATGTCATGCTAATACATGAATTGCCAGTATTGTAATGTATATGACTATGCAATTGAATACTTTACTGTAAATTACTTACTGCCAAAGACATACACTGCAAATCTGTATATACGAAGTTCTTATGCGAAATGATGCGAATAAAACTACGAGAAAATACCAAATTTTTCGTATCTATGGCGTCAACACAGTTGTTTGATTGGTTGATGCTTAATAACACTCGTTGCATCGATCTTTTATGCTTGATATCTATATCTATGTTAGTATGTATTCATATCTTGTTCTCATATACGACAGATATGATGGGAAACCGATGAGCAGTGACGGCAATGATTTCATTGGAAGGACATACTTTTTGAAATTCGTAAATTAGCCGCTCGCATCACTACATGCCATCTGACATAAAATACGAAAGGGAGTCATCCAAATCTCTGTGTATAGACATGCGAGAATCTCGCATCAATTGTTAGTTCCAATTTGCATGTGGATTTGGTATAAACTTGTATATAATTTGTATCCAGTGATTTGCAGTGTTGCATTGCATGTATTTTAGCACAAAAATATTGATAGCGTTAATCAGAAAAAATTGACAGCACTTACCGATTATGAGCAAGCTGATAATTAAAAACGGACGGCATAATTTCCGGTTCATTGTGCAGTCCTTCGTTTGTGTGTCTGCCTCCGTTCAAAGAATTAACTAAATGTATCAAGAGCTTATAACTGATTTTCAAGTCCATCAGTGGTCGAATATGTTGTGTTTTAGTTACCGAAGTCAATATCGTTCATCTTAAATGCCAATAACAATTGGATTAGGCTTACTGTCAAGGCAGCTTCCAAGGTTTCGGCATTGCATAGTTTGGTCATAACAAATCACTAGATGATGCAATTTCTTCCTCTGTGTGTATTCATGCAATTGATCTTATCTCTAAATAAGATTTATAAAATTTCTTCAACTTTATATCTGATGTTACCGGGCGATTGGCTTCTGACTGTGTTTTCTAACACTTCACGTTGCTAAGAAAAATAACTTTCAAGTTTTCTTGTTGATCAATAACACCTTTGATGTTTCGCAAACGTTGCATTTACTAAGGATTCACGTAAGTCAGTCTAGGTCATTTCTGTTGGTGTGCTGACTGAAATTATAATTGAATTATGTGGCCTGCGAGAGTAGCAGATACATCTTGTTTGTAGATGCAAATAGGATTATGTATTTTCAGCTGCAATGACACCATTAGCTCAATCAGTCAATTATCTGAATGTGAATCTTATTATTCAGCCTAAACGGGACTTCCGTAGCGAAAAGTGCAAACTATCAATAATAAACCCCATAGTTAGGAGAAGCTATTATGGGGTTTATATAATGCATGTAATTATTAATTATTATGTAATTTTTGATCATACATGTAACTGGCTTCATTTCATCGATGGATTGTTTGTGACTGCTTTGGGAGTTATTCTTCTCTTAGAATTCTAGTCAGCTACTCAATTCACTGCGATCACTACAATCATCATTGCTTTCAAAAACACTGGATATGATTATAAAGTAACATGACTATAATGCAACTCACAGCTTGTGATTCGATATAAATTTTACTTGTGCAAAAACTAAAACATATCGGCTTTAGCAACATATTTCAGGTTTGTGAGTGTCTCTTTGATTTTAATTTGATTTGGGGTCGGTTTTAAAGCCGTGCGTGCTTTGTAAAAGTATCAAAAATCATTCTAAAAAGCAGTTTTATAGCCTGCATAAACAACCGTGTTTTCAAACTCGTGTTTGTACCATGCATCGGTATGATATTTCCCCAATTTGATTTGTCAAACCACTGGCTAGCAAAGATTAAGAGCTTTATATTTGTGGAAAAGTCAGAGCAAAGTACGATGTGATGAATCCAACGTTCCATTTAAACTGAATGGTTACAAGTCCGACCACATGTTGAAGAAACACCAAAAAACTGTCTCAATATTATTATTCCACCTTATTGCCTGTACGTAGCCTTTGTTGTACAAGCATTTTTTGTACTTTATAAGTACATTATTTATTCTAGCACATTTTATCTTTTAATCATAAGTAGAAGTACCTTTTAGTCTGAAAACAGCAAAAATATGAGTTCCATCCATTGTAGGATAACAAATAGTCTGACTCTAAAAAATATAAGCCCATCGCTAAGTTTCTTCAGGAAGCTAACAACTGATTGATCACCAAACAAAATAACTATAATAAACATTCAAAAAGGGATCAACAGTTCATTCCACTCTCCTACCTTAATTCAAATTGTTATTTTCATTGATCGTATGCACCCTTTTTCACGAATGTGTTCAAATGTCTTGCAATTGAATGCGCTCCTATTGTTGTCCAAAAAATTAGGAAATATACACTTATTGACTTATTGACACGACATCATCTGTCATTGCTTACCTCATTTGCCTCATTCTCAGCATTTTGGATTTCCATGTGCAAATTTAGCGCTCAAGAAATAATTTTTCGAGGCAAAAGCTTTGCTTCAGTGACTTCAGGACCAACCGTGAAATGAGTAGATGTTTGCACCTTTCCATCATTGTTATTACCATTTTGTATTGATAAAGGAATGTTTATTCAATAAAGTAACAAACTGACGATAATTAATACTGGGACATTATCTCACAAAGCGTTTTATAATTATAAGTGGACGATGGATACACTGTAGACAACCTGTGCACACTGCTTAGAAAATCACTATAGAATTCTCCGATCGATTATAGGCTGAAATAGACAAAATGAATGATAAGAGGGTTTAGCAACATGTTGATTGCAGCGTTATGATTTACTTTATAGCATAAGCAAAGTATTTGCAAGGAATTATTAATTTTTGCAAATAAACCAAAATGTGGCAAATTTGAGAGCAACACGTGACTGGTATGTTGTCCATTGCAGTGATTGAATGCTATTGATTATATTTCATAATTACATTGTGTACTCATCTTTTTCTACGGGCTTCTTTCACAATGGTCAAGTGATCAGAGTTCGTTATTTCAATCGCTCTATTCTATATATGTCAATCTATGATTTATTTTGTAATATGCGTATACAGGCTCACGGACAAAACAATTTACGCACAAGTTATAGTACATCATCTGTAAGACTATCCGACTGAAAATGACATTTTGTGCAATGTGAATTTCTGGAGATACTGTCTCTTGACGTAATTATTTTTGCATTGCATAGTTGAGTTAGAATTGTTATATTTTGCTAATGAAATTTTGATATTGGATTTTCATCCTTGCTAGCAAGACTTACACCCATCTTATACAGTGAGTATATAGATGACATGCCCTCAAAAATTGCGGCGCAAATACGGTGAACATCAAATATGAAATAGTGGATGCATACACTTACTTCATGTCTGTTCGATTAAGGGTCCTATTTAAACATTTATTAGAAATTATCATGGAAAGAAGCGTAAAATATGATTATTTTTGGCAATTAATGCCAATGGATTATATTATCATCATACTAATTTCATTCGAGCACTTGGATTTCTTGCATCTATAAATTGTACATAAATAAGCAATAAATGTAAAAACGACAGAAATGTTTATGATCAATATATTTGATGTGAGATGACCACGTTAACTAAAATTGGATATTCCAAATATCTCAATATGAACTTCTCACAATTGGGTCGACTTTATAATTTCATCGATAAGAGCTTTGAAAACGAAACCCTCTGAATATAACTTCAGTCAAAAATAATATAAAAGTTGTGGAAATTAATTTGTGGAATTTCAGCATAAAATGCATTTTACCAAACGTGAAAATATCACTCAAAACATGCTTTACACTTAAGGTACGCGTGAACTTGGATAATATTTTTGTATTCAGCCATAATGAATTTCAGAATTGATACTTCAAATCTATAATTAATCACTCTTCCATCAACGCTTTATTTGTCTTTACCGGGATTTTCATCTCTAATAATATCAAGAAAGCTCATTTTTCTTTTTTGTTTTTCCTTCAGCTTTTTATACTGGTCTTGTTTCATTTTTTCTTCCATCTCCATTTTTTCCTTAAACGTTAATGTATTGGTCTTGATGGTTGCAACTTTAGGCTTTTCAACATTCAAATGCTTTGCCAATAGATCTGCGATTTCATCATGTCCAAAGTCGCATGCATACGTTAGAGGAGTTTTCCCAAAACGATCTTTGACTTTAGCAGGACACCCTGCTTGGATTAACAAGCAGACCAAAGCCGAATTACCATTTCGTGCGGCGAGATGAATTGGTCGATATTCATCTGGATGTGTAGGCTCGTTCAATTTTGCTCCTGCCATTTTCAGAGCCATCACACAATCAAGGAAGCCTTTTTCACACGCAATATGCATCGCGGAATATCCAATATTTACAATTTCATCGAGATTTACTTTATGTTTCGCCAACCATTGTATTACTATACTGCGTCCTTCTACCGCCGCAAGTTGCAAAGGCCGAAATCCATTACCATCACGAAAGTTCAGACAGTTTGGGTTTTGCTCAGCAAGGGCTGTTAATGCGGGAACATCTCCTTCTTTAACTGCTTCGAAAACAGTGACATCGTCAACATTCACATGTTCGTCATTAGGCGCCATTCAATAATGTTGGATACCAAATATTTTATGGTCTACTATGATTGCCCGGTATTGTTCATGATTCGAAAATCAAATGAAGCATTTTATAATGTAAGTATAGTAGAATAAGAAATGCACTTTTTCCGATTTCTATCTGATTAATGCTGTACCAATGCTCAGTGATATCTATTAATGCAAACATCATGAACCATAAATGAGTCACTATCTATTTGCATCTTAATGCATGGTAGCAAGGACTACTACAATTTCTATGTTCTACATGGATGTTGCAGTCCTTGATAGGTAAGTCGATGACATCTCACAAGGAGGTCTATTATTGTCCACGAAGACAGAAATTTGAACATATTTTACTGGACATTTGGCAAGACCCATGAAGAAGACAATAGTAAAGTAATAATTGAGTAATTATTACACACCTGACTGACGCTGGCTGGTAACTACGGGGCAATGTGGGCTAGCCCCCCTACTAAGATAGTCAATATCATTATTTCAATGTTTAAGACATTTTTATAAAATAGTTCCCTCCTAGATTTTCAAATTTGTGTCAACTCGGTAAAATTGGTCCAATCACCACAAAACTCCTGTAAATGATTATTCGCGATTGGCCTATAATCGAATGCCAATCAACAATTTCTCCAGGAAGCTGTCTTCAATTCTAGACATGCCAGGTCAAGGAAGCTCAAAAATTTGAATTTAAAAAAATCATCGCATTATTTTCGATGTCAAATTTTATAATCTCAAATTTCGAATAAAAATTTCTCCTTGCAAGCTGTTCGCATTTCCAGGCATTCTAATGACAAATTCAACAACTTCTGATAACCTTAAAATGACAACATAGTGGTCATCAGGGATTGCACCGGGTCAAGATCCGGGATCCGGCGGATCCTGTTGTAAATATCCGTGATCCGGTATGAGATCCGCCCGGATCCAACGAAAAGCGTTTATGATGAGATTGTTGAATACTGGCCTTAAAGCATAGGCAATAATGAAGATAGTGATAGGAAAAACAACGTTTTGCGCTTGTATCACTCGTATCATGGAGCATCATGGTACATAACGCCAACCAGGGTGTATCAGAGTCTCTAGCGTGTGTCTCACGCTCTGTCATGGCGTTATATATATATCAGATGAATCTGCCGCATAAGTGCGGGAAACAACAGTCACGTGAACACACAGATGAGCATAAGACATACGCAGATAAGATATACATACAAACAGAAGCAGGAAGATAAATTCCTCTCTGGTACACACAATACAAAAAGATAATGTAACTGTCCTTTTCCGAATTATAAGTAGTATCCTGTTTTTCACCTTTACAGCATTCCGGAGTTAATTCATGAGCAACTCAACAAAAAATGTTGATGGTCATTAATGCTGTGGAAAATCCTATTTAATGATAGAAGTTATAAAAGTTATAAAGCCTCAAACTTGTTTTCTCGTAACTCAATTAGAGTTGGGAGTGGCAGCCAAGAATGCGAATATAAATCTTAATAAAAATGTTTCATCCAGGAATATCTGTAGCTCGAATGACCATCTATTAATGTGCAAAAAAGAATGAAGCAACTTTTTCAATGCTTTGTTCATTTTAATTGTCATGTTACCGCTGTACACTTGTGACCACTGCACCCGCTTTACTAATCCACACCAAGGAATGAATGGACATCCATGACTTTCAAAGCTAGTAACATAAAAAAGATCAATTGTGCTTCTTCAAACATATGGTATTGATCCGACTATCTTACACTTACAATGAGCAATAACTGTAATTATTGATAAGTCTATATCATTGTTGAAATTGGTTTTTTGATTGACAATCATGGTAAATGTAAACTTAAGTAATTCAGAAATTCATGTACAGTTATCATGTCTTAAGAAAGAGTACATATTCCTCTATGCTCAGTCTCAGATTCTATTACCGATATTTTAGATACTTGTAATCTCCACTGATATTTAGCAATGATATTTTGTAAAAAGGTAGTAACAACTGAGAACCAGAGTGACAACTAAAATTGACGATAGCAAAATCCTAGGATTTCAATATCACTTGAATAGTATCTTTTCTGCATTATGAAACGCATACTTTAAACTTAATCTCAGGAACCAAACTATTCAATGTTTCATGATAATAAAAACGAATTACATACAGTTTTTGACCTTTGAACTTTTGATCATAGGATCCGGGTATTTGCAATCCCTGGCGGTCATCAACTGGACCATTTTTAAGCAATTTGAATTTAAAACATAATGATGAGCAAAACGATTAACCATAGAAATTAAAATACTTTACATGTATAAGCACTTCTTCAGTCACATGAAATTCATTTTGTAGTGATGTGTTGCATGCATAGTCGCTAAGTTTCAACATTATTCGTTATAGAAATTGCTTCATTTACTGTTTACACATGTGCCGGTTTCAATTGGCAACAAGATGACAGCTTTTGTTGACTTTGAAGAGCAAACTGATCGATGGTCTGCGGATTGAGAAGGCCAACTACAATTGGGAGGAAAAAATTAGAAGGAAGAGAGAACGAATTTCAAAGAAGGCGATGGGCGGGAATGTCAGCACTCATAGCATTGGTGATTGTGTTATAAACTTATCTTCTACGATATTCTCCTCCACGGAGAAAGAACTCCCTGGAAAAAGGATGAAGTATGTGCCAACCAAAACACATTCCAATTGAAGACATTGTTGCTGGAATAGAATCGGTTGCAATGAAAATGAATGCCGAGAATTCAGAAGAATTCCGGTACAAAGTGAGAAAGATTATGAAGAAAAATATGTCGGGTGAAGAAAAGTTGGCGATGAAGACATTGAAAGCCAACAATGAAATAATTATCTTGAAAGCTGACGAGGGAAACTCTTCTGTGCTGATGGACAAATTTGGGTATAAGAAGAAGCTGACCGATGTGATTTCAAACAGTGGTTGCACGAAAATCAATAAAGATCGGACAGAAGATCACAAGATTATTCGAAGAATGATTTATAAAGGAAAATGCTCGTACACGCAAACTTTATGTGACTGAGACCAAGCAATCTACATGTAGGCCGATGTCAGATTCCATGCGTGCGAGTGTAGTACGCAAGTAGAAGTTGACTGCAATAAATTATGACGGCCAAAGACTGTGTGCAGCAGCCGTAGGGTGAGACACAAAAATGTGCGTATAGCAGGATAGCTCAAGACGCTGGTAACTTCGTCTGATCTCAATTTGAAGTTGTTGGACTACTAGGCCGTGCTGAATACATCGGGATTATCTCCATCTCTGTCAGACAAGTAAAATCATTTTCTGTGGTGACTTCAGAGACCATTATTCAATTTTTGCAGGAAAAGAAGGACTGACAACAATTAGTTAGCAAGACATAAACATGAGATCACGACAATTTCAGTCAGAATATCATTTTCTTGCGACAACTGCAATCTGCTAACTGCAAACTGAAAGCCGAGAGGCATTACTTGTATCTATATTGTACATTTCACGTTTGATCAAGTATTGACATAATATTCCATATTTGAGATGATTTCATGTACTGTATATTTAGTCATTTGGACATTTGCTAACTGAATGCCTATGACATGCAATTGAAGATTAACAAGAATATGATTCAATAGCAGGATATTAGCCATGAGAGCAGTGATGAGAGATTTTCATAATAATATGGCTCTAAACCATACCAATAAGCAAAATTAGAATTGACCCAATATCTTTCAATAAGTGATGGCAGCAAACGGGAGGATCATAATTATAGGCTGTACTCGCAATCGAGAAACGCACTCCCTTGAATTTCTGCAAATCCGTTAGTTAAAATAGTAAAGAAAAATTAGCTTTTACTCGACGTTTCGGGTCCAGACCCTTCTTCATAGAGTTTAAAACAGGCCAATATCTTTCTCCCGTCAGGTCATATGGCCCCAAGGTAATTCAAGTTTACAGTAAATACATGTACAGTGAGTAAAGCTGAGTCAACATGTACGTACAGGTAAGGGATCATATACTATACTGTGAAAAAGTTTGGAAACGCCTTCATGTAAACTTACTTTTTCGATGTTCTCTAAAAATACCTTATAGAATCTGTTAAATGCAAGCTCACTGGTAATCTACAGTCCGTTTCTTAAAAAGTGGATCATCCTTAAATTTGACTAAATAAGACATAAGTATGATACAGAAAGCATTTTTCATGTTATTTCATGTCCCTAATATATTTAAATGTCCTTATATAATCTGATAAGCTATGATACAGTAACGGTTCTTGAGAAGCTAACATTTTGTGGCCCTACCCTTATTGTCAATGACATTACCAATTCGTCAAGGCATTGATTCGATGATATCGTTGATTTTTGACTGATCTAACTTTCTCCACTCTCTTTTTAACAGTGACGTAAGTTGTGATACGCCATCTGTAGGTAGCAGTGAACGACGAACGTTACGTTTTAGAATACTTCATACATTTTCTATGGGATTCAGATCAGGAGAACGAGCTGGCCAAGATAATGTCCTAAGCCCTAATTGAGACTTGCATAAGTTGACTCTACTACTCCTGTGACACGTAGCATTATCATCCATAAATAACCAAGTCGATGGATCACCAAGTTGATATGTCATTTGGCCAATGTTCATTCGTAAAACATTCACATAGCGTTCAGAATTCATGGTTCCTTGCTGTATGTGAAGTTCAGAGCGGCCATTGGTCCAAATGCCAGCCCAAATCAGTAGAGTCGCACCACCTTGTACCCGCGGACGATGTAAATGTGTCGGAATTTCCTGATCAGATTTTATCCATAATCTCAATCGACCATCACTATCCTTCAGACGGACTGATGCCTCATCAGACCAGACAACCCGATCCCATTGATTTCGCCAGTGACAATGACTCATTGCCCATCTGAGACGTCTTTTTGCATGCTGATCTGATAATTCGATCTGAGAGGGCCTCTTACAGCTCTTGAAATTCGACTCAATAAGTCTTCTACGAATAGTGGACTTAGAAATAGACGAGTCTAGTGCAGCCATCTCAGTTAACAGTTAATGAGAGACTTGGATCAACTTTAACAAATCTCAAAATTAGGCGGTCTCTACGTTTGGATGTTTTGCGTGGACGCCAGAGCCCTCTTTACGACAGAGTCGAAAATCATCATTATGTCATCGATGCACATTTGTGTAAGGGACATTTAGTCGCTTGCTTGTAGCACGCAAAGAAAAACCATAGTTCTAGCAAGGCTGACACTTTGCCTTTTGTGAATGCGATCTCGTTATTGTTCATTTGTGTTTTGTATTGTTTTCAACCGGTAAGAGATAGATTTCTAGCTGAAAGCAATCAGGAGTGCTGCCAACACCACCGCAACGAAGTCAGGAAGCTATGGAACATGAAGTCCAGTTAATCACATGTAGCAGTTACATTATTGTCGATGAATAATGGTGCTATACTGGCTCTGATTGACCGATTTTCTTTATTTTTGTTTTGCTTGATAGCTTTTGGCTTGTAGAACAACATATTACATAACAAAGGAAACAAATGTAATTTTATAAGAGTGAGGTATGATTTTGTGTAACATTGCTAAATGAAGATCAAATTATCTACTACTTTTTTATCTATAACAGGAAAACAACTCAATATTCATGCTTGAAATTTCCAACAATGATATTAGTAAGCACAACTGACATATCTTCCAAATTTCAGAGAAATTCGTTCAAGTTTGGCGGAGTTAGATAAAGTTGAAGTTAAGGCGATGTTTAAGGGTGATCCATGTTTTATGAAAGAATCTGTAAATGACCATGAAATGATGCATATATTAATAGTGCATCAAACGTTTAATGACGATTTTGAAATTTCAAAACTTTAACTTATCTTCAGACCAAATATCAATGACGTGTAGATCAACTCTTATTTGAATTAACATAGATATTGAACATCAGGACAGTAAAGTACAAATGATATGTTCAGACTCTTGATAATGATAAGAAAATTCTTGTCAGTAGTGTTAATACATTCTTGTCTACATGAATTTTACTATGTTTATTGAGAAGGTAAACGAATGCTAGTAAAAGACTTCCGCAAATATATTATCATCTTACATGTATTGATGTATTAATGTAATTGTATCTGTACTATTTCAAATATAACTTAATGTAATAATTTAATGCAATTTTGGTAGCAATGAATTTGTTTTTAACTCGTGTTTTCAGAGTTTTTATGAGGGACGAGCAGTGCTCGTCCTCCGTCCTCCGTCCTCAAGAGGTCCTGTTGAAGGATACTTGTATTTCCAATTGACATGAAGTAGGGGGGGGACTTTTTCCTGTATAATTTTAAGATAGTCGGAAGCTTTGAGTCTTTTGCCTTTCGGAAAAGGACGGCGCCTTGTTCGTGATTGCTAAACTTGTTCGAATTTTCAATGGCCTCAAAATTTCAATGGTTAGAAAATGGCCAGGGGATTGTTGTTCCGATTGAACATTGTTGGATTCAACTTGAAGAGTTGTTGTCGCGAAGAAAATTTGCTCATGCATAGTGATTGTTGTTGATAGCGATAGACGTGCATGTTCCGAAGACACTGATTCCGACTTCGAGTCAATGCGAATGAATCAATGCCACGTGTATTTTAAATTGCTTAAAAATGATGGAAAATACAAAAATATTAAACACTTGAACAATTGAAAGTTTTACAGATTGCAATATATTCAGAAATCATTTTGGAAAATGTCTTTTGACATAGATTACCAGTGAGCTTGCATTTAACAGATTCTATAAGGTATTTATAGAGAACATCGAAAAAAGTAAGTTTACATGGTGTTTCCAAACTTTTTCACAGTATAGTACATATTTGTAGAACCATGTCAAAGTTGGTCATACAATCAAATTTTATCAAAAATTCCCCTGTATATTATATCAAAACAAGAAACGAAAACATTTGAAATGTTTTTCAGTTATTCATAAAAATGCGTGCGGAATCAGCTCATTAAATGATTGCAGTCTTAGATTTCAAATGGCTCAACCTATATTTTTTACTGTGATTATGGATAAATTTGTGATCTCTTAAGTTACGATAAGACTTCTTTCCTCTCACGATTGCTTTACTTGTTCTGAATTGTTTTTTCTTATCTACAGTATTACAGATGTTCTCACATAAACATTTCGTACTTCCATTCTCACATAAACTTCCATTCTATTTTGATTCATCATGTCACCAGAGCCCAATAAATTGAAATATTTGTTTGTCTATCTCATCAAATGCAATTAAGTCAGCAACCTATTATCTGAAAATAACGTTAAATTCCAAGAGAAAAATTCAACTGTCATGAGTTTATAAGCCGAATCGCTATGGTAGCGTTAAATCATGTCAGGCGTTCCATTTTAGTCGACAAGATAATTCGCTATCTTTGCATAAAATACAAGCCGTAGTCAAAAAGGATCTCCCAATGGGACGAGCTTAAATCATTGGAGATATTTTTCTGCAAGATTCATTGGATGTTTGTTTAGAATATTATTTTGTATAGAATGTTGACATCGCAATTCTCATCAGTGCAAGAAATACTCGTTTGACGAGTCATTCTTGAGAACCATTGTGAAAATATCAGACGCTCCAAGATGAGACTTTAATACCTTAATTAGTCGCTTTTTATAGAAAAGTAGCATTGCCGTCGGAGGGACTTAATTACACAAAAAATGAATTTCACCAACTTGATAACTGCAAATCTCAAATTAACCCGGGCATGGCTTCAACTTTAAATAGGGAGTTGTGTCAATAATATAATAATAGACATATATTGAAATATAAACTGCTGTGGCTGATCATCATACAAGAAGATAAATGCATGCAAACAGGCACTGGGTAAATCCAATTTAATCCACAACATTTGACGAAAATGTGTCTTTGATTTGTAAAATCCATATTTCTAAACCGATTTCAATAGTTTTTTTTAATCGAACCGTCAAGATCTCATCTATTATGGCATGGTTTTTAAAAAGTCACAAAGCCAAGACTTTCTTCACAAGTTGCCGTTTTTTGCTGAAAAGAGACCAAAAAAGCATGTCCAAAGTTTCAGTATTCTCTTTTCAACACTGATTTTCGATCAGCTACATTCAAATACACCCACTAATATTTATATCATCTGAAAGTCGAAGATCAGTTCTTTAAGACAGTCTAATTTTAAATATTGTGATTAATATTATTCATTGAATATTCACTGGTTTTCCATTGTCCAATGAAAAAAATGTCCTCTCACCGAGATACCTTTTCTCGAAGAACATTGATTTTTCCATCAGACGTTTTGCACCAAACGAATCCTCTAGTGTGCTAGTTTATAAATCCGTAAAGAAAATTCAGTTTGATGCCGTTACAAGTGTGCAATATTGATTTAAAAATATTTTTATCCGTTTTTTCGACCAGAGTATTTGAATATTCCCAAAAATTTAATACGGATGCTGAAACCAGAAATTTTGTCAGGAATCGATGAAATTTCACAGCATAGGAAGGATCCATGCTTTTAACATCTATGCAAAAAAAATTTTTCATTTATATTAATTAACCCTCTCAAAATCTCCAAAAACCACGAAAATGTCCTCTGACCGAGACCTTAAAAATCTCGGTCAGAGGACAAGGTGGGTCCCGTTCAAAGGACATTATATGCAATACATTACATTTTGGTCACTTCACTTTACGCATGCAAGCATTCATCCTAAGTTCCCAGTCTCATCAGCAACCCAAATGCAGAAACCGAAGAGTTTCCTATTCGACATCTATCTGACCGAGATCAATTTGTCCTCTGAACGAGATGTAGAAGAAAATGGCATTTTAAAAGTGCTAGATTTCTATGGAAAGTTTTTATTTGGTGTGGTCGCGGCTAAGATTTTCGTGTTCAGCGTAAAAAATGAGTATATGTGCAAATTTTCACGGAAATCTGAGACCCAAAGTTGAAAAGACAGAAATGTTGTGGAATAAATTGGATTTACCCACGTACACCCTATGCCTACTACGAATCGGCACGTCTGCCGAGTTCTAGTGAGTTCCTCTTCTTGTTAGACAGGATCCAAGAAAAACATATATAAATCCAATGGGACGCAGACTGCAGTTTTTGGCTAAAATGAAATTTTCTATGTTTTCGTTTATCAACTGAAAAATATTAAGTCTAGAGTCATAATTTTTGACATGGAATGTCTTCAGGTCATTTCCTATGATGTGCATGTGCTATTATCATGCTTCTGATCGGCAATGTATGTGAGAATGTGGTTGAATGTGGATAAAGGTGCTCAAAATGTTTGTGTTTGCCGACATTAAGAGGCTCACCAAATCTAAATGTTTAACTTTGTAGACAGGGATGCATGCATGAACTTGAAACCAAATGACCTGAAGACATTCCATGCCAAAAATTATGACTCTAGACTTAGTACTTTTCGTTTAATCAGAGAAAACATACAAAATTTCATTTTAGCCAAAAACTGCAATCTGCATCCCATTGGATTTACATGCGTTTTTCTTTGATCGTATCTGACAACAAGAGGAACTCACTAGAACTCGGCAGACGCACCGATTCGTAGTAGCCATAATGTACATCATTCTGTAAAAGTCTCCTCATTTGAAAGGCCTCATTTTCGGCCTCGTTCCCTGCAAAAACTCGTGCTGGCTGCCGGACTATGAGGTGTACATCATTCTGTGAAAGTCTCACTTTCGGCCTCGTTCCCTGCAGAAACTCGTGCTGGCTGCCGGACTATGAGGTGTACATCATTCTGTGAAAGTCTCATTTTCGGCCTCGTTCCCTGCACAAACTCGTGCTGGCTGCCGGACTATGAGGTGCACATCATTCTGTGAAAGTCTCATTGTCGGCCTCGTTCCCTGCACAAACTCGTGCTGGCTGCCGGACTGTGAGGTGTACATCATTGTGTGAAAGTCTCATTTTCGACCTCGTTCCCTGCAGAAACTCGTGCTGGCTGCCGGACTATGAGGTGTACATCATTCTGTGAAAGTCTCATTTTCGGCCTCGTTCCCTGCACAAACTCGTGCTGGCTGCCGGACTATGAGGTGCACATCATTCTGTGAAAGTCTCATTGTCGGCCTCGTTCCCTGCACAAACTCGTGCTGGCTGCCGGACTATGAGGTGTACATCATTCTGTGAAAGTCTCATTTTCGGCCTCGTTCCCTGCACAAACTCGTGCTGGCTGCCGGACTATGAGGTGCACATCATTCTGTGAAAGTCTCATTGTCGGCCTCGTTCCCTGCACAAACTCGTGCTGGCTGTTCTATAGTTCATTAGTACCACACTAATGAAGTAACACCTCTACGTCCTGATCATCAAATTCCTGAAAAAGTGAAACTGGAATATCCCATGTAACAAGAATAGTCACATCAACAATTATATCAAATAATTTCAAGTTTAAGGCATTCGTTCATTTAGTGGATATCATTCACGTTGTCTTCACTCGAGTGTGTAAGCTTGAAGTAATCGTCGCTGAATTATTTTCCCATCTTCTTCAAGGCCTCAGCCACACTGAAAGCAAAGCAAACACGAGCGTCCCGAGCGTCTCGAGCAAACGTATGTCCGTAAGCTATGAATCACTCTTGCATGCTTTGCTCGCAGTGTGGTTGAGGCCTAAGTATATTTCATCCATTTCTGATGTAGTCTTCGTCTCAAAGTGATTTGACTGTAGCGAATATCTTGATAACGATTTTGAAGATTTTTGTTGTTAAGAATAATTGTCAGTCGTTTTAGTCCAAAACATCCAAGATATCTATTTCATTCCAAGTAGTATTTTCGGTGTACATATTATACCTATTTGCATTCTATTTCTAGATAAGTGAATTCAATTTCTGCTGAGCAAGATATCCATTCATTTACCATGTCCGATTTCTAGATACTCCTTCTCAATTTGTTATTCATAGAACAGAGATGCATTCATAGTACATTCAATATCGTTATTCTGAGATTCAAATTCTGGAAGATTTCGTGTGGAGCTTCTGGATATTGTCACCTTCAACTCACTCTTTCGTCTAACCGGGAGTGTGTCTGGCATTATACTCACTCGTATGTCTTATATCAACGCGCAGAGTGACGATACATGTGATGACACCAGATTTATAAAACGCATAAAAATAGCGCAAACTGCTCGAGATCGTCTGATAGCAGCTTGACAATCCCAGTCAGACTACTTGGAGCATGCAGATCAGTTAGGCATCCATAGGCAAAATGCAAGAAGCATGATAACCAATTTTTGAAAGACTGAAGGCGACCATCTGATAAGCACGCACTTATACAAAGGTGAGTGAATCGATGGTAGCCGCATTGGTGAGATGAGTGGAAGAGAAGTTTATCATCACCTTGTTGGAGATCAAAGAGAAAGTGCAGCAGGAGTTTTCACCAAGCCCATCTATCTGCGTCCAAGCCATAAGTCGAGGCTTGGAGAGGAAACTTGTTATCAAGAAGCAGTTAAGATCCGCACCTATCCAATGGAAAGAGCCGAACATCAAACAAGAAAGCAAGGCTTCTATGCAATGGCTTGTGTACAGTGACATGCAGACATGCGAACACGTGAACATTGTTCATTCAGCATGATTGAAGGCGGAATGATGACCAATAATTTCTGACTTTTTATCAGAAATCAGTGAATTTCTCTTTGAAGAAGAATTTACGACTGTGATTGACAAGGCATTATCGCAGCCTGAAGCGGATTTACACTATGACGCTATGTCGAGAGGGATCGTGCAAATCCTAGTATCCAAGGACAGCTAAGTGGCCATGAAATAGCAAAAACACTGGTAAAATCCGGAAAATCATCTTCCATTGAACTTTTCTTGTCTTTCAGATTTTCATCCTACTTTTAGGGATGAATGTTGTCATTCTCGAATAAACTGTCTTTGCGCAACATAGTCATCTTATATTAATCAGAAACAGGAAATAAGTATGACGAAAATGAATGCACTAAAATCTATGAAAGTTGCCATAACATAGCCATAGGTATATGGATAGTGAAAGGTCAGTAGAAATTGAATTCACTTATTCAAAAAATAGAATGCAAAAAGGTATTATGCATGACTTGGAGGATTCCAGCATAGATATTCAAGATAGCAAGAAAGCTTGCAAGCTACATGCACAGATTGCAGAGCCGCAGAGCTATCCAACCTTCTACCTTGAGGCAGCCGATCGAAATATCGATGTTGAGAGATGTAAACTAGGCCTGCTGATGATTCTTGATATTGGATGAAATGGCAGCTATTCAGGTCTGCTTCAATTTTACACTGAGGATGCAATTCAATAGTTGATTATTCTATTAACAATGTGTTTTCAAAAAGCAGCATTTATTAATTATTGTAGGCGCGCTTTAACTGAAATTTGTTTTTTTTCATGATCATAGAATTTTGCATTCGAATAAGTAATTTTCTCAAAGAATCATAATTTTATTATTCAGTAGAAATTATTACATTAACTCTAAAGAACATTAGGACGCGCGGTCGCAACGGGATAAGGAAATAATCAAAAGTTGTTTGAGCAGAATTCGCCGGTCTGGCTGCTTCATTCACGATTGATGGTGTTGTCACAACTTTGAATTTATCTTTATGAGATCTTTATAATGTAAATGATATAACTGAAGTGGCCAGACAGGCGAAATAATTGTTCTGTTCAAATATCTTTTGGTTGTTCTTCTTGATCTGTTATATAACCGCGCGTCGAATTGTTTTTAACAATAAATATGATAATTTTGAATAAAGTTATGGATTTCCAGTTGAAGAAACGAGTCTTTTCGAAATATAACACGCTTAGTGCAATGAGATCGCAGACATAGATCGTAATAAACAATCTAAATCAGCGGTGCGCAACTTTTTACACCTTCGGCCGCCGTTTCGAAGGTCTAAAGAATCACGGCCGCACTTAATATGTGTGCAAACAACTAGGTCAATAGCCAATCCTTTTTATATTCCACCACTCAAATGAGCTTTTCCTGATGAATGACGCAGTGAAAATCGCATAAAGGCCTACTTCGTAAAGAATGAGTTAGCAAGTTAGCTCATATACGACCGACGGTCATTTTTGACCCGAAAAGATTATATGCTTAAGGTGTTATTGGCACTTGAAAAGTTGAAGGCATGTTTTTGTTAGGGCAACCGAGGGAGAACACACTTTACTAAACTTCTGTGATGATTCACAATGGAATCACGTGCCATACAAAATTCATTCATTCACTCATCACAGAGCCGGACTATTCTAGGCATTCACTCGTATATAAGCCTGCCTACCTACCTTGCGATTTTATTTAAGTTATGAAGTATCTTATTATTACTACAGATTGTTTCATAAAAAATGGATCACCCTTAAACATCGCCTTAACTTCAACTTTGTCTAACTCCGCCAAACTTGAACGAATTTCTCTGAAATTTGGAAGATATGTCAGTTGTGCTTACTAATATAATTGTTGGAAATTTCAAGCATGAACATTGAGTTGTTTTCCTGTTATAGATAAAAAAGTAGTAGATAATTTGATCTTCATTTAGCAATGTTACACAAAATCATACCTCACTCTTATAAAATTACATTTGTTTCCTTTGTTATGTAATATGTTGTTCTACAAGCCAAAAGCTATCAAGCAAAACAAAAATAAAGAAAATCGGTCAATCAGAGCCAGTATAGCACCATTATTCATCAACAATAATGTAACTGCTACATGTGATTAACAGGACTTCATGTTCCATACCTTCCTGACTTCGTTGCGGTGGTGTTGGCAGCACTCCTGATTGCTTTCAGCTAGAAATCTATCTCTTACTGGTTGAAACAATACAAAGCACAAATGAACAATAACGAGATCGCATTCACAAAAGGCAAAGTGTCAGCCTTGCTAGAACTAGTGTTTTCTTTGCGAGCTACAAGCAGGCGACTAAATGTCCCTTACACAAATGTGCATCGATGGCATAATGATGATTTTCGACTCTGTCGTAAAGAGGGCTCTGGCCGTCCACGCAAAACATCCAAACGTAGAGACCGCCTAATTTTGAGATTTGTTAAAGTTGATCCAAGTCTCTCGTTAACTGAGATGGCTGCACTAGTCGCGTCTATTTCTAAGTCCACTATTCGTAGAAGACTTATTGAGTCGAATTTCAAGAGCTGTAAGAGGCCCTCTCAGATCGAATTATCAGATCAGCATACAAAAAGAAGGTATTTATGGATGATAATGCTACGTGTCACAGGAGTAGTAGAGTCAACTTATGCAAGTCTCAATTAGGGGTTAGGACATTATCTTGGCCAGCCCGTTCTCCTGATCTGAATCCCATAGAAAATGTATGGAGTATTCTAAAACGTAACGTTCGTCGTTCACTGCTACCTACAGATGGCATATCACAACTTACGTCACTGTTAAAAAGAGAGTGGAGAAAGTTAGATCAGTCAAAAATCAACGATATCATCGAATCAATGCCTAGACGAATTGGTAATGTCATTGACAGTAAGGGTAGGGCCACAAAATATTAGCTTCTTAAGAACCGTTACTGTATCATAGCTTATCAGATTATATAAGGACATTTAAATATATTAGGGACATGAAATAACATGAAAAATGCTTTCTGTATCATACTTGTGTTTTATTTAGTCAAATTTTAGGATGATCCACTTTTTATGAAACGGACTGTAATTATACAGTTCTTTCGCAACCCGAAACGTGAGCTATATATCTAATGATAAATGTGAAATAAATCACAACTGAAATTTTAACATATTTCATTTATGAAAATGCGCAAAATCAAAATAGATCAATACAGTATCAGTGCAATTACAATATCAGTGTAAGATTCAGTTGACAACTTGCTGTCGTCCGTCGTTGACCAAACTTCGAAAATCAGGCATTTGAGAGGATGTCAGTAAACGTAAACTATTCTCGAGATTGTTTTTTGTCAAGCGCGTCCAGTGCTTGTTCTTTATGAACTTCAATTTAGAGAACGCTGCCTCGCAGGCGTATGTGCTTCCAAATAGAACTAAACCATTTTGGGCCAACTCTTGCAATCTTGGATATTACACAGCTGATTTCCATATTTCATGTAAAATACCATCATTTTCGAACTGCTTCACAAGACAATCATTCGCCTTCAACTCGATCACTTCCATTTGAAGTTCGAATGGAACCGCTTCTATCTGGATCAGGTGTGGCGAGGCAACGAGCTTTATTTTAGGAGCAAGTGTGTTGAGGTCGTTGAACCGCGCACTAAATTCTTGGTTGAGTGCATATTCTATTCATGAGTTATCAAACTGCTTGAGCGCCTTCACCGCACCTGCGGGCGCGCATTTTTTCAAGCAGCACGGGCATAAAGGTGTTCCACAGTTACAAGGTGACTAGTATGCCACAATAATTACGATTATTTTTTGATTGCCTTAAACTTCAGAAATATTTGCAATATACATGTGCAACATTCTTTTTTGTTTACTACTCATTGTCACGGCCGCAGGTTTCGCACCCCTGATCTAAATGATGCGTTGCAGCCTTGCATTTATCGTCCTCTCACAACATCAGCGACAGCCATAGAAATTGACAACAATAAAACCTCTAGAATGGAAATTAAGGGTAAATCCAATTTATTCCATAACATTTCTGTCTTTTCAACTTTGGGTCTCAGATTTCCGTGAAAATTTGCATATATACTTATTTTTTTACGCTGAACACGAAAATCTTAGCCGCGACCACACCAAATAAAAACTTTCCATAGAAATCTAGCACTTTTAAAAAGTCATTTTTTCTACATCTCGGTCAGAGGACAAATTGATCTCGGTCAGATAGATGTCGAATAGGAAACTCTTCGGTTTCTGCATTTGGGTTGCTGATGAAACTGGGAACTTAGGATGAATGCTTGCATGCGTAAAGCGAAGTGACCAAAATGTAATGTATTGCATATAATGTCCTTTGACCGTGACCCACCATGTCCTCTGACCGAGATCTTCAATTTCAACGTTGTCCTTTGACCGAGATTTTTAAGTTCTCGGTCAGAGGACATTCTCGTGGTTTTTGGAGATTTTGAGAGGGTTAATTAATATAAATGAAAAATTTCTTTTGCATAGATGTTAAGAGAATGGATCCTTCCTATGCTGTGAAATTTCATCGATTCCTGACAGAATTTCTGGTTTCAGCATCCATATGAAATTTTTGGGAATATTCAAATACTCTGGTCGAAAAAACGGATAAAAATATTTTTAAATCAATATTGCTCACTTGTAACGGCATCAAACTGAATTTTCTTTACGGATTTATAAACTAGCACACTAGAGGACTTGTTTGGTGCAAAATGTTTGATGGAAAAATCAATATTCTTCGAGAAAAGGTATCTCGGTCATAGGACAGAAAACGTCTCGGTCAGAGGATATTTTTTTCATTGGACATTGGAAACCCAGTGAAAAGTCAATGATTAATATTAATTACAATATTTAAAACTATACTGTCTTAAAGAGCTGATCTTCCTCTTTCAGATGATATAAATATTAGTGGGTGTATTTGAAAACAGCTGATCGAAAATCAGTGTTGAAGTGACAATACTGCAACTTTGGACATCCTTTTTTGGTCACTTTTCAGCAAAAAACGGCAACTTGTGAAGAAGGTCTTGGCTTTGTGACTTTTTAAAAACCATGCCATAATAGATGAGATCTTGACGGTTCGATTAAAAAAAACTATTGAAATCGGTTTAGAAATATGTATTTTACAAATCAAAGACACATTTTCGTCAAATGTTGTGGATTAAATTGGATTTACCCTTAAGCTACATGCAATGCACAATAAGGGCACATAAATCGCACGCATTTTCACTTAGATGCACCTGCCAACGTCTGTATCATTGGGTTAGAATCAGTCACATGAGTAAATCGAAGCTTTTAATTGGTTCTTCATGTCCCAACTTAGTTCCCCCGGATGTGCCGCGACCTTGACTCAATTTCCATTCTGGCGAACTTCAGATAAACAGTTTCTTTCTATGGCGACAGCTGATCATAAAAGACGGATCCAATCGTATTGCACAACAACATGCCATGCATCATTCGAGAGCTTGCAGTCTCAGCTTAAAAATGAGCTATGATGGACTTGCATCCGTTATTGAATTTGCTGAGCAGTGCTCAAAATATGAAGATCACTCAATTGACAAATCGCTATTTTACAAAATGAAAACATGTGAGTATAGTATGATAACGAATGAACCAAGTGTGCCTCAATATGAATACGGCTATCATTCCTAATGCATGCAATGTGGCTGATGTTCACTTCAAATGAAAGATATGAGTCATCTGAAATCATTAAGATTAGAATAAAAATTCATTCCGATGCAGCATTTTAAATAATTCTTCAATCAAAGCGTTGAAACAATAAAAGAATATGCTTTGGTCTGAGATTTTTATTGCGGATAGTAGATGCCGTCCGCTGGTTCAGAAGATGTTGATATCCATGTATCACTACGCAAATCAATGATATGGTTTGCGTACCTTTCGTACCGATTTCATGCAATCTTTGTGGTTTTTATTCACTTTAACTGTGCCAATCGCGAATTTGTTCATGATGATTCTGGTTGCACTGAACAGAGAAATAATTAAAATTTGCATGTAAGAAATAACTTGTTACTATTATTCATATTACTTAATATTGGGAAGTAGTATTTAAAGCGTCAATCGTGTATAATACTAAAAATGCACCCTGAACCTCATCAGAATGATCAAAACGTACATAATTGATTTTTTAATGCAAAGGGACGCTAAAAACTTGACTTGCAAATTTAAATCATTCGTAAATTTAATATGTAGGGAAAATGCCAATGAAAATGCTTTCAATAGGATTTTTGACGCCATTTTGAATAAATGACTCTAGAAGCCAAATAGCTAGGTTACAATGTCAGTGACTATCATATCATTTTACAACCGACATTTTAAATGTTTCTTTTTTCTCGAAATGTGCTGGCCGCATGATATTCCAACAGTGATAACTGAAAAGAGCGGCTCAAGCGAGATAGAAAGCCGTTAAAATAATTGAGACTTTTTAAATGTAGCCCCAGAGTGCAGTTTCGGTTTCATGTGCGCCTTTTGAATTTCCGTCACTTTCTTGAAAATGGCTGATCACATTATTTCCTAGCAATTATATTAGAAAAGATCCGGTCAAACTATAAAGGAAACTGTTTGTGAAATGGATGGGAATTTTTCAACCTACCCCAAGAAAGCAGTTTCGGTTTCATGTCCGCCATTTTGAATATTTGTGATTTTCTCCAAAAAGGCTAGTCACATGATTTTTTGACAATTATATTTGAAGAGAGCGGGTAAAATTACATAGAAAGCTGCATTTTTTCAACCTACACCAAGAAAGCAGTTTCGGTTTCATGTCCGCCATTTTGAATTTTTGTGATTTTCTTGAAATTGGCTGATCGTATGATTTTCTAGCAGTTATATTTGAAGAGAGCGGGTAAAATTACATATGAAACTGTATGCGAAACAGATGGGAACTTTTTCAATGCAGTCCCAGAATGCAGTGTCGGTTCTTCTGTCATCCATTTTGAATTTTCCCAATTTTCTCGAAAAGGGTCAATCGCATGATTTTTTGACAATTATATTTGAAGAGAGCGGGTAAAATTACATAGGAAGCTGCATTTTTTCAACCTACCCCAAGAAAGCAGTTTCGGTTTCATGTCCGCCATTTTGAATATTTGTGATTTTCTCCAAAAAGGCTAGTCACATGATTTTTTGACAATTATATTTGAAGATAGCGGGTAAAATTACATAGGAAGCTGCATTTTTTCAACCTACACCAAGAAAGCAGTTTCGGTTTCATGTCCGCCATTTTGAATATTTGTGATTTTCTCCAAAAAGGGCTAATTGCATGATTTTTAAACCATGACATTTTAGTACAAAAATGCATCGGAAACCGTCGAGAAATATAATAGGAAAATTTCACATCATGCCGCGGCCCGTAGATTAGGGCTAAAGCTCGAACATTGTGTGATAGAGGAATAGATTACAAGAAAATATTCTGAGATACAAACACAGCTTCAATGTAGAAGTATCTCACGCTCATTGATTGTAGACAATCGGACATAGGAATGTTTTTACAAGAGCATGGAAAATCATCGACAAATGGTTTTGTTGCAGTAGGCATTCATAATTATTTTGCAGATGCTTTGATTCATGTTGACTTCTGTAGGACACGCATTATACTTCTTTCCGGAGCAGCGCAAGCACATTGGCAGATATTGATGCAGTTTAGTTACATGTATCAGTCAAAAGAAAATGAAATAGGAACATTAATTGTTTATTGCGCAATTCATCACGTTTGAAAATCAAATCAAGCAACACCACTGTACAAAATATTGCACTTTTAGAATCATGCACGATGAAATAGCGTCGACATTGCACGCTTGGCATTCTGTCCAAGCAGATTAAATACAAGCCAATCTGTTAACGGTGCCAGACTTTCCAAAACATAGAACAAATACATGTACAAAGTTTGTTGCGATTGATTCTTGTTGCGAAGAACGTCTACAGACAGCGAATAATGATGATGTCGTATGGTATAGAAGATCAGTGAAGTTGCGTACATTACATTCTGAATCAATAGTACTCGTATCAATGAAAGTTTCTTTACACCAGCCGACGTCTGAGATACGTCGGGTCGACGAATCAGACAAATGACTGTGATTGAAGTGCTGATTGAAATCATTAGAAATTGTACGACGCTTATTAATATGGAAATTGATGACTTAATTCTAAAATTAGAGTCAAACAGTTCAACAGGTAGAACAGAGCTCATTGTTAGAATCGTTGCTGTACAAATGATACAAATCATTCGGCGTAATGTTACAATCTGTTTAACTTTTAATGGTTTTTTGATAACAAGAACTCTTTCAACTGAGTTGATGAACTTGATACTCCCTTGCATGATAAATGAAGTAGACGTTGTGATATGGATGATCTTTACGTAGTCACGATGAGTCATGATGCTGTCTACGTGACTACTCGTATAATTCATGAAAAGTAGTATGACGTTCCTGATAATTGAAGCAACTAGAAAAAGTATGTCGAATATGTACAGCGTTACCAGGACACTAATCGTTGTTTTTCGCAAAAAATTCAATTTGAAAACGTTTGCGATAGCAATTGCAGTGATGGCATTGCCAATGATTCCAATGAAGTCCAAGATTGATGGTAGAATGAAACAGAAAACTGCTGCAGTGGTTGAAATTTGCGATGAATTTTCTATCTTCATAGTCGAAATCGCTGAAAAGAAAAAAAATTGTTGAAGACATCTGTAGCCTTTGTAATAAATGTATGTAGAATGCAAGCGTGGTATCGTAAACCGAAAGTGTATTTCACCAGAAGTCACGTGCAGAAAGTAAAATTGTAGGGTCGTGTTTCCGACAACTGTAGGACATCATGAATAGAAATCAAGTGTGGTAACGCAAATGGCATGAATCACCCTAAACAATAGCACATTTTGTAACTGCATGAAATAAGCATGAATGTAAATAAACGAACCATCACCGAAAGTAAATAAAGAGATTATCAACTATTACTATGCAATGAAAAATAAGTACAATGTGACAATATCGTAAAATGATAACAGAAAAGAAAACAGATCATCAGTCAACAAAAACATTGATGAATTTTATCAATTTTTTCTGAATACAATTGGAGGATTAATATCGATTGTAACAAAACATTATTCTAACCCGATGAAGATGAAATTGCTATGGATTTCTCTATCATTCAGCGGGCAATAATGCAGTAGTTGGCATTATTGCCCGGCACGTAAATTCTATGCCAATTATATATAGAAATGGTGCAAATATCACTATTTTGGGAAGATTCATGCATACACATTTAATTAGCAGTAATATCTAGGCCCTACTTCTCTCGACTCATTAGAGATTTGAAGATATCCTTTATCTAACATAGATTTTCATTTATAAACATATCACAGAATCATTGATTATAGGCAGTGACATAGATTTCATCTTCATTGGGTTAGAATTCCAATAATATCCACTTTTAGAGGACATAAACGCATAGATTCCGAGGGCGCGTTAGCGCACTATTCCTATAATTGCCTTTGAAATGATTAGCTTGAAAGTCAATTTCTGTCTCCAGATAGCAAAGAAGATAATACGTGTACAAAGAATATACCTACGAAGTTTAATGTGAAGGAAGCAAAGGGGTCTGTATCGGAGAAACAGCAAGAAATATGAAAATCAGAGGAAAAGAACATTTGAAGCAATTGAAAGAAAAGACGGATACATCAAGTCTATAGAGAAATTGCAAAGAACAACAGAACAACATAGAGCAAGAATTTTCAATGAGTGTATCAAGTGTACACAAGTAGTGTGCAGCGATAACAATAAATTCGGCAATCAATCCAATAATATGGTACTCCATTTTTACTACTTCTATGTATTAAAAACCTCTTTTTTACACCTAAAACAACAGGTACATGTACACTGTAAACCGTTGACTGACAATTGACAGACATTTATCCTACAAAATCTATTTTGTCGGTCATTGTTAGTTCTTGTAGAATGATTGCCACTGAACACCTACAATATCTGACAAAAAGCGACAAAATGAATAACAATGAATTGTAGCTTAAATTTTATCAAAAATGTATGTAATTAATTAAATTATGTCAAAATAAATCATGGTTTTGCCACACAATAATACAGATTGCCCAAAAGTCAAGCAATCACTAATCGAAAAAATAATCAATATTCAACAGTTTTTGTTTAGTTAATTTGCATACAAAGCATCTGTTTCGATGTCGGTGGAGAACCTACAAAATTCGTCGGATTTCGCAGGATATTGGAGGTGACAACCGTCGGTTGATTTTGTCAGTAATTTTGTAGGATAATTGTCGGTCTACGGTTTACAGTGTGTACATGTAATATTGAATAAAACAATTGAAATCTAACATAACTCACATGTACGAGCATGATGTAAATAAATGAATTTCACTATTTATGCACCACCGCATGTGGACATGTCCAAAATCATTTTTCGTCTGATGGTAAACTTGTTTTGATAGGAATTCCTCTGTGACCTGAGCCCATTGGCCTATCTGCCATACTTCTACTGATTCAATTGAAATGAAAAATCATATGCAGATTCACTGTCAAAGATTTGCATGCGTAATTGATGCAAGAGTTTTCAAAATACTTTTTCTGATCCAGTGATCAGCATGCTTAGGCGAGCATCGACTGAACAATACTAGGCGTTGTTTTGAATTTTTATTTTGCGAGTATTTTGAACGATGCATTGTACAATGATATCAGATAGACATGTGCCTTAAGGTCCATGACTTAATAATAAGTTTTCTTTTCCACATGCAGGCATAAACTAGGACAACAAGTAGATCTGGTTAGCACACACATTATGCCACAACCTGGCATGTAATTTCAATTCCTGCGACTTTTGTGACGTCTGATGAAAGCCCGATATTGTATTATAATCGCTTCAAAAATTGATTAAATATTGATTAGCACCTACGCTTGTATGAGCATCGCTCTCTCTTTATTTCACTCGACTGCCTGAACATAGTTTTACTTTTTGATATCAATGAAAGTACATGTAGATAATTTTTACAATACTGCACAAAAATACGCCAAAACTAATTCTGGTAGGTCTATATATGATAAAAATGTATGAATACGTAATACACACTTATATGTAATTATACGACTACTGTGTCTGATGCATTCTTGGTAGTTTAGGTCTAATTTTGATAACGAAAAAGGAAAAAAATTCAAATATAACAAGATATTAAAATTTGCAGCGATGAATTACGTTTATCTTTATTGCTTCTTCCTTGTAACTCCATCTTCATGCAGCCTAAATGCCTAAAAACAGATGTTATCTAATCCCAGGATTCTGAATCCTGCAAAAACGCGATAATCCCGGGATTGAAAACCTTATTTGATATATCCTCACCACAAAAGTGAAACAGAAAAATGTGGCTCCGGGATCCACCCCTCATTACGGCTCTGAGAGAGAATTCTGGCCACCACAGCAGCTGTTGATGACGCGCTCGAATAGCACGGTCAAAGTATCTTCTCTCCGACCTGCCTTATCGAACGATCGACATGACGTTAGTCAATGTTCGTTCTCCGATTCGTGATGCTGTCTCGAACTGCGCCATTAAAGACTCGTTTGACTTTATACATCGCATTAGACCTATTGATTATTCTAACAAACAAGTGTGCTCATTTGACGTTAGCTCACTTTTTTCTAACGTTCCGTTATTAGAAATTGTCGGTTAATAGTAGTGTAGGCAGAGTTGGAAGTGGGTCGTGGGTCATGGGTCACATTTAGCGTGGGTCAGGTGGGTCGTGGGTCAGACTTAGTTGACCCACTTCCAACCAGTTTGACCCATGATAGATTTGACAATCTCAAATACTGTCAACTTCATTTATTCGTATTCCCATCATTCATGAGAAATGATTGAGTCAGTGTCACTGAAAGGGGTGATGGATGCACACAGTCAAAATATGCAGCACTATTGACTTTCACACGCCTCATACAGTTTCGAAAAGGGGCGGAATTCACACAAATGAAAGGCTCGAAAACAATTCCTGCTGTCTACTGAGAGATGTTGGTTGGTGGAGAAAAGTTGTTCGAGTGCAATTGTGTATGCTCGATTCTCTGTCTATGTCTGACGATGCCAATGATGTGTGACCTTGATTTCAGAGATACAGCTACTGAAGAAGTCAGGTATTCAGATGTTTTGTTCATCTTGAAAATTTCCTTGCAATGCCAGCTGACCTTCGTTTTGTTTCGTTTGATTTTGTTGGTCTTTCGTAGAAAATATCCTCTGGTAAAGATTAGAATGGTAAACCTCTGGTAAAGATTGATCCTAAATATTTTCGAAATATGTAATTGATCAAAATATCTTTCATAATATACATGCTTCACATCCAACGTATTTAGCCGTTCAATCTACTTTCGCATCATACATGTTCCATGCATCTCATTGCTCATTCGATACATGATAATCTGAAATACGCTAATTCACACGACGGTCATTGATATAGACTTATCCCTTTCACACAGACTTATTACGGTAGAGCTCTATGAGGAGATATTTCTTGACACTTCGTATCAATAAAAAGTTTCGTTTTGATATTTGATTTGGTATCAATTCAAATAGGAATATTTACATGATGTCACGAGCGATTGTTATCACAACGTACTCGTACATGTAGCGCCACTCAAATATATCAGTTCATCTATATGTATTGCAAGCTTGAATTATAATAATATTATAATAATATTCACGCGTTACCCATGCTTACTCCATTTGCTTTTCAATGAATGTCTTTCTTACATCAAATATGGAACTTTCTACTTAATATTTAGCGGAAGTTTATAAAATTTGAATCGATTGTCATCAGAAGCAACAAATTATTAGTTTGATGAATTTTGCGGGATAATTTTCACACATATAGTATCTAACATAATAAATGCATGAATGAATGATTTAGGTCTACTGCAATCTTATTTTTTAACTTCATTTGATCAAGAAATGTACCATTTAAAATTTAGTCTCTAGGGCCCTCAACTTAACTAATCATCTCTCTACGAGTTAAATAGGTATCACTAAAAAGGATGGTCAAGAATTATAACAAGAAACAGAATCGCTTAGATTTTTTAGAGCCTTAGGCATTTGTGGTGCATGAACTTTGATTATAAGATAATTTTGATGAGGTTGCATGTCTGTTTATCATGTGACAAGATATCTGATGCACTTGAATCTTCATAACAAATCTTAACAATAATTTTGATACTACGAGGCCTCTACCTAGATAGACCTAGAATCTTGAATGAAAATGAAACTAAAGATGATACCAGAAAAGGAAATTGCACTCACATCATTCACCCTTGCAGCATGTGGGTCTGATGGGTCGTGGGTCAAAGATGTGGTGGGTCAGGTGGGTCGTGGGTTAGGGTACCCTGTGGGTCGGGTGGGTAGTGGGTTAGAAAGAATATCGCAAGAAATCGTAGGATACGTGGTACATAACTCGAAGTATAAGTCACAATACAGTAATGACATATGGTCACTTCAATTATAACCTTGAGATTCTACAGCTAGCAGTTGATATGCACATAAAGAAATTAAACGTGAAAATCAAACGGAAATCAGAAGAATTATTTCCGCGGACAATTAATGTCACTGTTCATGAGTATCATTGTTTGAGTAAAGAAAGATCGCTTGTCGCATGTGCAGCCCAGATTATAGAAGAATTACATGTCTGATCTGAGGCTCTTCAATCCGACGGTTATCCAGAGCACAGGGATCTCCACCACCAAAAGAATATTGAACAGAGAGGAAGAAGGCTTTCGCGATAATCCCGTTCCTTGTCGACCAGTTCACCCACGACTCCGAGCTGCAACGACCCTGGCGTTCCTGTGTGTTCCTGTGAGCCAACGTTCCTCTACCTTACACGGAGAATTCCCTCGCGCCCTCTCAAGGCCCGCTGCCCCTCTCATGTACGTCTCATGGTTACAGTTTCCCTTGTAACTGTGGAGATGGCTGAATTGGACGTACTAAGAGGTGGCTATCCAAGCGAATAAATGAGCACCTGCCAGCTTAGATGACGAGGCTTAGATCGACAGTGACAGCCAATCAGAGCGGTCAACACACACGCGGCGTCATGTCGGTTGTTCAAACAGTCAAGGCAGAAGATCGCCTACTTCACTGTGTTGCTCGAGCGCGTCATCAACAGCTACACTGCGGTATGTCGAGGCCAATATGCGCACCGGCCATTGTTTTGTGTACAGAAAGACACTGTAGCAGCGTTCATTTTACCGTGGAGCTGATTTGCACTAATTGATTTTGTGACTTTATTATCTGCAGCTTTCATACATTGAATGTATTCCGACAATTCCGCTTCACAAGAGAGAGGCCTTACGGAAGAAAACCATGAAAAGAAGAATAGTTCTTCTTTCCTGTTTCATTGCTCATTTGAGTAAATCAAATTGAGAAGCACGGGCCTGAATCCTAGCAATACTGCAAAACCTGGATATAGATATTCAGGTTTTGCACTTTCGCTACGCCAGGACAAACCTGGAGATCTGGTCACACAACTTTAATGCTTCTAATCAGTAATAAAATCTTCGCTTAAACTACATTTCAATTTTGTTGTAGTTAGCAAATGTGAAAACAGGTTTTAGACAACTTTGAATACATTTGAGAGGTAAACTTACAAGCACAAAGTTATCAGTTGATTCAAATTCATATTTAAATTGAATATATCTCTACTCACCTAATTTTGAGTCGATTGCCCCATCAGTACTCGTATAATCCACAATTCCTCTTACAGCTGCTTTTCGAAAGGAATTGGTAAAATCAACTCCTGCCATTAATGCAGTGAAACAACACTATGCAACTGCGGCAATGTTTGAAGACAGTGACCTAAACTGACCATGCGAGCGAGCAAAATTAGGACACGATGATAGCGTCAAGCCAAGAGTCTATACAGCTACGTCTTCCACGTGACAATGTTGACGGCAAGAATAGCGGAGAGAGAAAGGGGAATCACAAGGATGCATCCCAAACTATTGATCAGATCTGCAAATAGAAACAGCAGAGGGAACTTCACGAGTAGCACTATGAAATTATTTAACGAAATAAGTGATTTACTGAGGCAGAATCAGCTGTTAAAGATTACTCGGTATTATTCA
This sequence comes from Prostheceraeus crozeri, assembly GCA_907163375.1. Taxonomy (NCBI): domain Eukaryota; kingdom Metazoa; phylum Platyhelminthes; order Polycladida; family Euryleptidae; genus Prostheceraeus; species Prostheceraeus crozeri. Next base: position 32,945 of record CAJQUW010009443.1, on the reverse strand, counting down.
TGTGAGTTTTTCACGAGGCATGTGAACTAATGTTTGCACTTCTAGAGAGTTTCGCATGAAAAGTCATTCTCATCCGTCTTCTCCGCCAAGTTCAATGATGAACGAAAATGATATAGATCTGTTATAGATCAGCTATAGCCGACCAATAAGCCCTCATGAATCTGAAATCTTTGCCAGATTGTTTGGGATTCTGCAGCTGAATTTATGATCAGTTGACGTAAGCCAATCATTTCTAATAAACTTGAATCAGTGGACGGGATAAAATAATAGATAGGTGGGCGTAGCTGAGGTCCGGCAATGTGTTTCACTGAGAAATTATTTGAGTTTTTGTGATCCTTTTGAACTAGTGAACAGAGAGTTCGATTTGTGACATGATTATCTGTCTTTAGATAAAATGAATATCCACCAGAAGACTTCATGATCTCAATAGCATTCATTAAAATTTGCTTCATCAATTATAAGTCAGTGCAAATACTGGAAGAGACGTATGACAGATGCACGAATGGATCTTCTAAAGCAAAATCTTTACAATCATTGCTGGAATACTATGGACTTTTTATACACGAGTCACCAGCATGTCCAATAATGTATTTTCCGAAACATCTAAGAAATGACAAAATCTTCATCTCATCACACACCGCAACTTGTCCAGGAGAACTTGAAAATGCATAGTTTTTCAAAGTTCTATTGCCTCTGATTCTGATCCAATATATTGGAAGCTTTCAATGTTTTCCGACAATGTAGTTGGATGTGGAAATGGAAGAAAAAATCATCTATAGTGACATTTATTGTTTGCTGTATACAATTTCGAGGCCAAAATAAGTGATGCACTAGACCTGCCCATGGAATTCAATTTCAGACAACTCAATTACAGTGCATCTTCGATTATCCGGATGGTCAAAACCCAATAGGTCAGTCAAAGATACGGATAAGCGAATTTTTTAATCCCATGTTAGCAAAAGCTTGTGGGCTTAGGTCAAAGACATTTGATTATATACCAAAATCCCCGTAGAATATGATCTACATATATCCATATAATCTGTATGCATATATCCATCCTGCATTTCTACCTAGAATGTAATACCTTAATATATTTGACTCCGATTCTTCGACTGTTTAATGAAATTATGAGCATCAATTGTACATGTTTGCTATACATTCACTGTCGTTCCTATTAAAGCACATAAATACACGTACACAAACAATGACCGTGAACTGAGACCATGAATTGAAAGTGATTTGTCAGAGCGGTATCCCACCTTTGACTAGCATGCATAACCTACTTAAGAATGCTCCAATCGTTTAGCTGCTTGCCTATTATTTGACTCTGGCGAGAACCGCACATTGAGCAAAAATTAATTGCTGGTAAAGCAAGAGTACTTCGTGTATGTGTTACCTAAAGAGGAGAGGAATGCTAAAATGAACATTTGATTCCATGTATGTACATGTACATGTTTTGATGGAATCACGGAGAATCGAACGGATTCTGAAATTACGTCCGGATAATCGAAGATGCACTGTAATTCAAAGCGAATTTTTGGATCTTCATTCAAATTTTGGATTAATCCATTCATTTAATGATTAAAATGATTTAAATGATTTAATGATGATCTTTGATGAAAATTCCGAAATCTGTACTTTCAAACCGGCCTACGGTAAATCCTACGGATTGAGAGTTGAAAGTCCCTAACACTTTCCATGTTTCATAGACATCCCTGGTCATACGCGTATAATGTACTCTTGGTTAATAACACACATGTGCATTCATAAAATGAATTACACTCAATTGCAGTCCCTTCTTGGATTCAATTTGTATTTGAAAATATCTTGTCGATAGTAGAAGGATGTGAGAACCCACATGCTAAGATAGTTTCCATTTTCAATAAGAATTGCAGTCTACAGACAGTTTTTTGCTTCTCCTGAAAAGTTTGTAATTTGACACATAGTGGCTTTTAACCAATGACTTTGGTATCATGTCGCAACAACAGCGATATTGTCTAGGAGTCCATTATTCAACAATTCTTTCAACAAACATCAAGCCCATCAACTGCAGGATGTCCTACTTAGCTACTGTCTTAGTTCTTCAAACAATCATTCATCGCACATGTATGTACGTTTTTGTTAACTAAGATGGATTGATATCAATCATATTGCAAAGAAATGCCAATTTAAATCAGTTGATTGAAAAAGAGCAATTATGAGACTCCCAAATTGCCAATAATATTTCTTTAGATATATGTATTAGACATAGGCCCTATTTGCATCCTTAATTCATTCTTATTCATAAACCATTATCGAAACCTGCGGCTAGCATAACCGACTTTCATCGGGTTTGAGCGTCCAGAATTTAGCGGTCGAAACGCGATCGTCCTGACCAAGTTCCTGTTGATGACATCATTAAAAATAGTCAAACAATTTGTATGCACATTTTGTAGAATTCTATTTCACGTTTTAGCCTAAGGAACTAATATTAATTCTCTTACACACTTGGTAGATTTTAGATAGCGTAATCCCTCTGTGTTAGCTGGATCTGGTATTCTGATTGGAAACAGACCTGTCCTCTTATCATCTGAATGGGCAGACTGTTAAATAGAATCTTTTCAATATATAAGTGATAAACATAATTTTGAACAGAGCGACTTACTCGCCAATTCATTACACATGAGGAGAGGAGAAGCGTTGTTTGTCCTTCTAGTAAGTATTTTTAAAATTTTTAGACATTTTAGGATATAAAAATTTACTTTTAAATCATACTTTGTACCTATTGAAAATTAACTAGTCATTAGCTTGTTTTTTTAACTTTGTTACCTTGACGCACTTTGCTACGTTGAATTGTTTTTGCGGCACGTCTTGAGTTGAAGGTGGATTATGTGCCCGCCTCTTGACCTCTACTGGCTGGACTCTGTCCTTCTTTCAAATGCCTGAGGTACATTTCAGTCAATAGTGACTCTATTTTTTTGATAGATGCAAATCTTTCTCTATTATAAGTATAACTTTTGAGGCTGTGCATCTTAAATGTACAGGACCGCGCTTGGTCGGGTTTGAGCGTCCAGGATTAAGCGGTCGAAACGCGATCGTCCTGACCAAGTTCCTGTTGATGACCTCATTAAAAATAGTCAAATAATTTGTATGCATATTTTGTAGAATTTTATTTCACGTTTTAGCCTAAGGAACTAATATTAATTCTCTTACATACCTGGTAGATTTTAGATAGCGTAATCCCTCTGTGTTATTAGCTAGATCTGGTATTTTGATTGGAAACTGACCTGTCCTCTTATCATCTGAATGGGCAGACTGTTAAATAGAATCTCTTCAATATATTAGTGATAAACATAATTTTGAACAGAACGACTTACTCGCCAATTCATTCCACATGAGGAGAGGAGAAGAGTTCCTCGTATTTGTCCTTCTAGTAAGTATTTTTAAGTTTTTAGACATTTTAGGATATAAAAATTTTCTTTTAAATCATACTTTGCACCTTCTAAAAATTAATTAGTTGTTGGCTTGTTTTTTCTAATTTTGTTACCTTGACGCACTTTGCTACGTTGAATCTAATTTTAAAAATCAGATTCAGCGAATTTTAGTTTTGAAGAAAATTGATAGCGCTCTCTACCGTTTCCTTCTTTTACATTGCTGCAGAATTTGACATTAGTATATCGGATTACGCCAGTGTAACTATAACGCCACGGTTTTAAAAAATGACATGCCATGTCATAAAAGAACATCAAAGGAGTATTCATTGCTATTTTTGGTACTTGATGGATAATGAGATCACGCAAATCACATGGACAGTAAATTACATGTGGACTTATGACAGGGAAAATCCAATATTCTCTCCTTCGATTTATTGACCGGTTTTTAATAAAATGATGATTTAAAAACAGCCGGCGCTTCTGAAGGGCTTAGATAAAATATAGTTTCGATGCCCAAGGTTAAATATGACGTAATAAAACTGACGGACAGGTGGACGTTCATACACTGTGTCTTCCAGGATATAAGCAGATTTTACGCCCAGTGTTTGTCTACTTTCGTGATAAATATATGCACTAGAAAGTGCTACTTTTTGAATTGGCGACAGTTTACCTGAAAACATGTGATAAATCATGTATCATATGGTGCAAGCCGGAGAAGACAAAAAGTGCCGTAACGAAAGCGTTACACTGGCGCTAAATCGGTTATCCGATAGGTTTCTTACGAAGTTTACTCAATGGATTCTCCGATGATTTTTATCATTTTAACTATATCAAGAAGACTTAATGCATAAAATCACACGTTTGTTCCCCATCATAATGACTCCTTTCCATTCGTGAAGATTCAGTGACTGAACTCTAATTCTAACTTTCCTTCTGTTTTCTTATTCCATGGTAATTTGTATAATTTCTCGGTACTAATGTGTTATCTCCTTCCCCCCAGGTTTTCAAATTGGTCTAAAATCTGCAAAAATCAATCAATCGTCACCAAACTTCAGGCAAACGTATTTAAGCATATTTTCTACCCTCATGCAAAATTTTATGCAGATCGGACAAACAGGTTTTGCATGATTGACGATAACGTGAAGTGTAGCGATGTCAGCTGCTTGATTTGACTTCGTCTGTTCGACGCATTATTGCTACTCGTGTGTGCATTGTTCTCTCTCCCTCTTCGTCTCGTCCTTTGTTACTTGAAATCTTCCCACGACCACTACCTTGCCACACCTTCATTAAGCCAAGCATATTAATATAAGGGATGTGGCCTGGTCATCATCGCTGCACGAGTTGTTGGGAAATGACTTTGTTGACCTCAAGTGCTTTCTACTCCGACGATGAGGTCACTGACAAGTCAGATCAAACTGCCGGTATTGCTGCACTTCAAATTATCGCTCCTAATTAAAAAACTACTTGTCCGATTTGCCTAAATTTTTGCAAATGGGTAGAGAATGTCCTCACGTACTTGTGCTTATAGTTTTGTGACGATTGATTCATTTCTGCGGATTTAGGCAAATTTGAAAACATGGGGGAGGGAGATAACCCATAAGTACTAATTTCTCAATTCTGCTGCTGCTGATCACGATTTCTGGGCATTCTCTTGCATTTCAGGACGGACCATCAACTTCAAACAATTGAGAAGCATTCTGAGCAAATAAAACCAACTGGGTGCCCTAAAGCTTACCCATCGATGTCCATTCACTTGAGATGCATGAGATCTTGTAGTGTTATTGTCAAATGCATCGGGTTTTTGGCGCTGTCAACTCCAGAACATTGTATGCATCTATCAACAGATTCCAGAGCGTCAGTAAATCAAGAATGCTTTACGAAAATAATTCCTGAGTCTAGCCAGTGGCATTTTCTTTTCTCTAAAAAGAATGCTTCGTCTAAAACCGACGGGGTCACTGACAGCAGATGTCAGAGCTCTTGTTGTGAAAACTGATTTACCTTCTCGATTTCTTCAACACACTGAATTCTATATGGGAAGCAAAATATCAATGACTGAGCTGTCGAAATTTCGTCGAGAAAAAGGAAGCAGTTCTATTAGGATAGAAAGAAAAAGGGCAGAGAGATTTTCTTTCTGATAATTAGAAACATTGTCAGATTTGAAAACTCCTTTCCATGACATTCTATCAACGTTGAAAAACAGTGCATCCTGACATTAGCCATGTTCGATAGATTTCGAACGATGAGAATGTTCCATGTTGGATTCACATGGTGGTTCGGTTGTTCTTCGCAGTACCGTCTGACTCCAGTCTTATTTCCTGGAACCGTTACAGGAGAAAATTATGCCAACATGCTTCGCGATCATGTCATCTCACAACTGAGAAGGAGACTGTGCATCAATTCCACAGTCTTCCAACAAGATGGAGCACCTTGAATGTTGCAAGATCTTTCCTGTTTCGAATATTCCCTGATGATTGGATTATCGCCAAAGGATATCCAAACCGTTGACCAGCTCACTCACCAGATTTAATACCGTTGGACTGCTACTTCTGGGCTGATCGAGTGTGGAGGAGCAACTGAGCAATCTCTTATGTGAACATTCATTTGTAAATTAGAGTTTGCTTGTTTCTTTTGTTGATTGTATGCATGGTTATTGGCTAGGTAAAATGTTAATTTGCAATCAGTATTTTTGCTCCTCGATATACATGGTTTTAGATAATAAAGTCTCAGACCCAAAAAGTGGCAATGAAGTTTTGATTGTGCAAAAAATATTCTACATCAAATTCCCCGATCTGAAGTGCATTTAAAAAATCACATGTGAATATGATTGAATTAAAGCAAATGACAGCCTTTTAAAGTTTTGCGCGACTTTTGGCAAATTTCACATTCTGCTGAAAAGTCTATGAAAAATTAGCATTTTGATATACATACCGGTACATAATTTATAGCATAGGCCATATCTTGGTGTTTTCGTTCATCGGCTTGTCTAGACAAAGTTCTCAGGTAGTAATCGCTGCAACTATGAATTGAGAGGTGAACAGATATAACACCGTCAGATCAAACGAAGCAGCTTATCCTATAGTGACCAGTCATGGATTAAGACATCGGCCGAACGAGACTGAGTTTGAGGTCAGGAACCCTCTTCAAGCTGATGATTCATAAATAACCTTCGACAAAAGCGATGGACAATTCATTATGGCGTCAGACAACATCTCGATCGCTTTAGCAGGTGGTTGCGTGGAAACCAAAGTCATTAAGCGTCTTTTCAGGGCACGTTGGACACTTCGAATTACAATTCAAAGGTCAACCTAGCCTCATTGAACTTCAAGTGGTTCTAGTCTTCGACATACAGTTGCAGAGAACCACAAAGAAGCTTGGGAATTGGTAACAGCTGATGTTCTTGTCTCCTGAGCAACGCCATTTTCTGATTGGTATAATTTCGACATTTTCATTTCTTTAAAGTCAAAACTTTGGATGCTTTCATATGGCCACGCTTGTTCTCTTGGTATGTACAACAAGTGAATGATGTCCAACGCTAGAAGATATAATCAGTGCATAGGTTCAATGTCATAACAGTGTGGCGATCCAACATTTGAAGCCAGTTCTATGTCTTCAAAAGGATCGTTTATTTTTCCTTCATCTTTGTTAACTTTTATCATTAATTCTTCTGATTTTTTTCTTTTTTTTCTCTTTATCTATTTTATTAACGTAGAACTTTACTGTCACATATTTGTTAGTAGTGTCTATGATCGTCCATTTTCTATGTGTCATCAAAGCTTAAAGCGCTAAGTGCATGACGTGATCAAGCATGTGACTGTTATGACATTGAACCCATAGAAATTGACAACAATAAAACCTCTAGAATGGAAATTAAGCTTCATGCAATGCACAATAACGGCACATAAATCGCACGCATTTTCACTTAGATGCACCTGCCAACGTCTGTATGATTGGGTTAGAATCAGTCACATGTGTAAATCGAAGCTTTTCATTGGTTCTTCATGCCCCAACTTAGTTCCCCCGGATGTGCCGCGACCTTGAGCCAATTTCCATTCCAGCGAACTTCAGATAAACAGTTTATTTCTATGATTGAACCTGTGCACAGAGCTGTATTTATCTTTTAGCGTTGAACATCATTCACTTGTTGCACATACCCAGAGAACAAGCGTGGCCATATGAAAGCATCCGAAGTTTTGATTATAAAGTTCATTTTCGAAATCGCTCCAACTTATGGATTATTTTCAGTTCTTTCAGTTGTATGACAAAATAACATTGAAACTGTTTCAGAATTTTCCTGTCCTCCCGATGCGAGTTTATCGGGGTTCAGTCATTAAGGGGTTAAACAACCCATGCAATTTATCAATGTGGCTGTGGAGGCAGTTATATATACGTAGAACTGCTGAAAGGAATTGGGACAAATGTCTCTATAGGAGCATCTGCCATGTTGGATTTGCAGTCAAACCCGTGGATCGTGTATAACACAGAACAGATATATTAAGTAGAGTGGTAACTCCGCATTTATTAAATCCCCAATGTGTATACACTTTCCATTTTTTTAAATGAACTCAAAGGAGATACAGTCGGAATTGTTTCCAAATGTGAGATATACACATATATGCAGTTTTGAAGAAATTACAGCGGAAGCAGAAGCAAATTATATTATTTTACTGATTATCAGTGTCATGACAGCCTTGGAGAGGTAATGTTTGTTTAATTAGCAACTCGATGACCTGCTATTGCTTTCATGCCGAACCTCAAAAGAATCTTTTTAAGCGAGATTATAACGTAAGCAACCTGCCACTGCTAGAGCAAAACCACATAATCAAAGACAATGATTTCAATTATATTTGAAAAATGCAAATGTGTCCACATCACTATTCAGATTCAAGAAATGAAACATGAATTTAGTGAATCATAAAATCATGCCAGTGAAAATTGTATCAAAAACTTGAAATTTCAGGCAAGAAAGCACGAATAATATCACGAATTTTTCATGAAGACTTTCATTATAATACAATTCATGAAATTCCCTTGATAATCAGCTTAATTTCCGCTTATTTAGGATGCTTATTATCAAATATTCATTCCTTTTGACATCCAACTCGTTTCATGCTACTTATTTTGGAGAGTCATCTCGGTAGTATATATTTAGACTTAGAATAAATTTAGACTTTTTTCAAAGCTGCTCAAATATTATGGACCACGGGAGCGTAATCTCCGCAAAAAAGTGAATCATTTGATATAAAAATTTTCACTGTATACAGATACTTTTTTGAGTCGACACTCTACCTATATATCCCTACTCTATGGTGTACATTATCATTTAAACACGTGGTTGATTACAATGACCTGAAAGGGATTTATTTTTCCATTCTGTACACATTCAACTCATCTTTGTCTTTGCGAGTTTTGAAGCGTTTCCTCCTCTATGTATTCAAAGAAGTTTATTTGAATTGACGTCCATTAGTGACTTGATATCTCGCAGATTTCTGCCTTTTGTCCATTGAATACGACTCGTTTTGCACACACATACTTCTGTCATCTTCAGGCTTGCCGTTGGGATTGCGATCCTAATTGAGATCCCAGGAATTGGGTTGGGATTGCCATTGAGCTACCAAAAATCCTCCCGAATGCCAAGAGATCCCAATGAGCCCTCTTCCAGCAAAATATGCATGTAATCGTTGACATTAGTCAGTACGTTACAAATATTTTCGCGGTGTACTGAACAGTTCATTTTGCTGTGTCTTCAGTATGACCTTGCCTCTCTCGAATTCGAGCATTGAGAGCTCTTACTGTGATTCACACAAATTGACACAGTCAGCTTTAACCCTGCTCCATGGCTATAACTTGCCTAGTTGCTAAGAATAGTGACTTAATTCGGAGACTTTCGTGTGCCTCGAATCGTGCTTTGCGCGTGCGTATGAGGCATTGATTGAAACGGATAATGGTTGGACGCTGAAACAGTGTCACACTGCGCAGGAGCAATGGCTTCAAAAAGAGCCCGTGTGGCGACCTGTTTATCAACACTGCATTATCCGATATAGGCTTAATTAATACGTAATGTGTGTGTAGCTCGTACATACATATCATCTATACACGTAAGCTCTTATCTGAAGGCAGTCTCGGTGCAAAATTTAGGCATACAGTAGGCCTGCATAATTGTGTAAAATCAATTAAAGGCTCTATTACTACTAAGGCCACTATAGTCCTAGGCGTACGTCGGTGGCCTTCGACAATTCAAAAAGTATCACATATGACTGGCCTAAGCGGTAAGCTCCGATGCAGCTTGGCGTCAACTTGCGTACGTTTTTAGCTCTAAAGCAGGCTATTGGGATTGGGTTGGGACTGGGCAGGCAATTTATCCCAACGGCAAGCCTGGTCACTTTTCTTCATCATCAAGGCCATTATACGCATTCCTAGAGGCCTCAAAAGCGTTCTCATTACTGATAGTTATGCTGCTCATCAATAAGTGCTTCTTAGCGACTGCGATCATTTTCAAAATCTCTCTCAATAATGTGCGAGAATCAACTGCTAGTATGAATTTTTGCGTGAATTTGGTATCAATTTGCAAATGACTTCCGTGTTCAACAAAGTACCAGAGGAAAGAAATAGTGATATCGTAAAACTATCACAAAATCAATTCTCTCCTGACTAAAAATGTCACATTCTCAATTTTTCTATAATTCTATAAGATAACAAAGAATAACCTTATTTGCCTTAGGGAGGCATCATGGCTCTCCCCTCGGTTTTTATATCACGCCGGTGGCAGCTGTTTTTTGTAGCCCAAATATTTTATCCACAGGAGCCACATGAAAAACATTTACGACCACATTTTTCGACATTTTGGATTTCAAATTGAAATCAAATTTGATTTTTCAAATTTGAAATAAAAAAAAAGATTGGTTGAATTTCAAAATGCTATTTATAGCAACAAGATTAACTGGGAATGAAAAACTGATACTCTCACCGGATAGAGCATACCAAGAAAAATACTGCATTTGCTATGCCATAGAATTCAATGATTTAGAAGATCTTTGGGGCCATAATGCCCCCCCTAATACTTCACCGACGCGAAAAATCCTGAGGCAAATTGAGTCAATTCAAAAAAGGTTCAGTCATCCTCTTTCAAACTTTTCTCAACATTCTTCTCATTGCCACTTACATGCAAGTACACGAACATCACGCAAGGTGGACGTGAACGAAGATTCAAGACAGAAGTTTCACTGGATCGAGGGTGCAGCCGCACATTGACGCATAAACAAGTAGGCTTGGCGTGTCTATTCTCCCCGCACCGACCGCAGATTGTTGATCTTTGTGCACTTTATTGCGATAATGAAAAACATGTTGAAAAGAAGATTGAACTATTGAGCTTATTTGAGCTAAACTAAAATCTTCCTTCTCCTTGCTTGGCAGGGATTCTTCTTCGGAAGGATTCAAACACTGACATTTTTGATGAAAAAAAAAGAATATGACATATTCAGTCAGTGGAGTTACGATTCGTAATTAATCTTCAATATTTCTTTCCTAATCTGCCGATTTTGATGTGCAATGTATCAAAATAAACCTCAGATAGTGGTTGCTTGCCTCTCGTAAGATTCATTATCACTCACATTCTGTCATGTTGATAAAATGAAGATTTGTAGATTGAGAGACTTTTATATTTTGACGACTGTAAACCGAACACAATAACGGACAAATGGTTCTCATAGCTCATTTGAAAGCAGAGAACGCACGCTATCTAACGCTATATAGCACGTTGAAATGCGACACAATTGGAAAGTAAAAGAATCGATTAGATTTCGTATTAGATGACCCTAATCTCAGGATTCGCTTTAAAGTTGATAACTGTAGGAAAATAGTGTCACATTATCCAGAAATAAGATCTCTGAATCATTAATGCGGTATTACATTTAATATAGTGTAGTTGAAGAAATTTTGAACTAAGAACAAAACCATCCTATCTTTCATGCTTTATGTTAGTGAGTGAGTCAGGAAGAAAGAGGCAACTAAGGTTCCGTGTGTTTCAGAATTTTTTATTTCAATTTTCCCGTAATTTCCCCCTCCTAGGTATTCCCAGGTCCTCGGGCTATGTTTGGAATTTCACGCTGTCAGGTGATGCTCACTAAAAGTTGGGGTATTGTCTTACTAATGAAACGTTATTCAAGTATTAAATGTCAATCAATAGTGGAATTTTGACTCAAAGCTTCATGTAGTTTTTTAAATTCTTGTTGTAACGTTGTGGACATAAAGTAAACTCTGCTTATCAGATTACCTAGGGCTTCAGAGAAATGGCTTCATTAACGCATTATCCTTTTTACGACTCATTATTATATGAGCATTACAAGCAATGAAAGTGTAACCGACGATAATATTTCACTCACCTTGTATAATGGTTATATAACTGCGATTCGTTTTTGAGACAACTCGATGAATATGGAGCTCGTAACAAAAGTCTCTTAACATGAATCATACAGGCGTTGAATCGATGAATTGAGGCGCATGGATGCACGATAACGATGTCGCTGCCCCGCATAATGACCCAGTTTTCGATGACATTAAGATATTAATGTACTGACTGATTGATTGTAGATGCGAGGATGTGTACAATGTGTGATGTGAACAAACACTAGTTATCTTCGCACAGTGCACTGATAGAAGAATTATGTGATATTCATCTCATTCTAGGGTTCGTAGAGACCCAATGATTAGATTGTTTAAGCGAGTAACTTTACTAGAAGTGCAAACTAATGCAAAGCGACAGTATTTACAGAATTTGCTAAGCGGGCAAGAAGAAATTCCTAATACCTTGCTGAGATATGCAAAGTCGCTCATCGCATACGGATTGCGATAAATTCCTTCAAAATGCTCCGATCGCCACGATTGCTTCAGATTCAAAGAATAAGATAATATTGTGCAGAACTTTTGTAGATAATGTTAGTCCCATAGAGTAGATATATTAGGTAGAGCGGTAACTCCGAATTTATTAAATCCCCAATGTGTATACACTTTCTATTTTATTAAATGAACTCAAAGGAGATACAGTCGGAATTGTCACATACTGCATCATCACTGTAATGCAGAAGGAAATGATAGTATTTTACAGATCGTCCGTGGCATAACAGCCTTGGAGATTTAATGTTTGTTAAATTAGCAACTCGATGACCTGGTATTGCTTTTATGCTCAACCTCAAGAGAATTTTCTTAAGCGTGATCATATCACAGGCAACCTGCCACTGCTAGAGCAAAATCGCAGAATCAAAGACAATTATTTCATTTAACTTTGAAAGATGCAGATGGTTCAACATCACTATTCAGATTCAAGCAATAAAAAATGAATTTAGTGAATCATAAAATCATGCCGGTGAAAACTCTGTTAAAAACTTGGAATTTCAGCCAAGAAAGCACGAATAATATCGCGACTTATTCATGAAGACTTTCATTACAATACAATTCATGAAATTCCCTTGATAATCAGTTTGACTTCCGCTTTGTTAGGATTCTTATTATCAAAAATTCATTCCTTTTGATATCCAACTTGTTTCATACTACTTATATAGGAGAGTCATCTCGATAGTATATAAATTGGCAAATTTTGACTTTTTTCAAAGCTGCTCAAATAATAATTTGGACCACGGGTACGTAATCTCCGCAAAAAGCTGAATCTTTTGATATAAAAATTTTCACTGTATACAGACACCTTTTTTGAGTCGACACTCTACCTATATATCCCTACTCTATGATTAGTCCTATCGATCATGATTAACACTAGAAAGCAAGCGGTCGTTTTGACCGCCAGTTGGAGCAATTTTGTGATGTAGACATTTATTGCTTCCTTTTTATGTAATAGGGTTCCGTGAGATTTATGCTACATAAGATCGCAACTTATTTGTCTTCAATTTACCATAGACATCGATAGGATACAATGTTACGCCTAAAAAGACCAAACGCGGTCAACTAACCGCAACAGAATCTTTGAGAATGTTTGGTTCATTCATGAAATTTTTGACCTATTAGGCAGCATTTGCGGAACTACAGCTCTAATTAATTGCTGTACTAACACTCTACACTCTGAATTACTGCGTTTACATTTTTGTAGGTTCGTCTGTGCATGAAATCTATAACCCTTTTAGAGATAATAAAGTTTTTTGAAAAATACTGCGAAAATACTGCTGATGTGATCGATGCACTACTTTTCGCATCTCATTTGCATTTATAATAACAATGTCAAGAATAGGACCGTAAAATGCAGCCGTCGCCGATGGAACATGGATGTAATACAGTTCTTTCAGTCAGTTATAGCTGACGAATTAATGATCGAGTGAAAACGGCATAGGCCTACATAGACCTGCACCCATGAATCACCCAACATCAGTAGGCTTCTCTCAAAATCCCCGTTGCTGCGGATCCAACCTGTTTTCAACCTCGCATAAAATTTCAACACCAGGTTTATGTAGACAGGATGAAGACGAGCTGCAAAAGCTTTTCTTTTTTAGACAAGTAACCTGGCAATTGATAAATTCATCAAATCTCAACACATGTAACCACCACGAAACATGTCTCGTGTAATGAGTAGCGCCTGCGTGAAGCGCCTCAATCTCGGATGCGGTATTAAGTGATTGCAGAAAGCAGTCCGCCCTCCACGTGCCTGCGTTAAAGCAGTGCCTTCCTGACTAATTCACGCTCTCAACAGATGGTCCGGTGGCCTTGTGGTTAGAGGGTATGCTTGCACGTCATCTAGCTCCAACGTCGCTGGTTCAAACCTACCCATGACTGATGAGGCCCAACAGGCCGAAACATGTCTCGTGGTGGTTACATCTGTTGAGATTTGATTAAACAATTCTTTTATCAATTGTCAGTTTACTTGTTCTAAACAGTTAATGAGTGGTAGCGCCCCCATGACTGATGAGGCCCAACAGGCCGAAACATGGTCTCGTGGTGGTCGCCATCCATCTCGGATGCGGTAATTATTAAGGGATTGCAGAAAGCAGTCCGCCCTCCACGTGCCTGCGTTAAAGCAGTGCCTTCCTGACTAATTCACGCTCTCAACAGATGGTCCGGTGGCCTTGTGGTTAGAGGGTATGCTTGCACGTCATCTAGCTCCAACGTCGCTGGTTCAAACCTACCCATGACTGATGAGGCCAACAGGCCGAAACATGTCTCGTGGTGGTTACATCTGTTGAGATTTGATAAAAAAGCTTTAATATCAAAGACTGGTTTCAGGATGAATTCTAGAACTTCTACCTAATGTCCTAGGGCTCCACTTACTGCTAATTCGATCGTAGGGCTCCACTTACTCAGACATCAGCATACATAGTTTATCTAAGGACCTGAGACATTATCAAAATACATCTATTAGAAGGAATTGGTCCAAGCTTCAGATTCTACGGTGTAGTAAATCTCATAGTGGGAGTGCGGAGGTAGCTGCAGGGGGGAGACACACTTCACAGCAATGTGCAGTCATCTCCGGTACATTTTTGTGATTTGAACGAAGCCATATCGAATGCGATGAAGTTGAAGCATTTCTATAGTGAATATTTAAATGTCGCTCCGACAGTCCTGATGGTCTCCTACATTGCTTTTTTGCAGATAATTCAGAACTGAATTTAGTCGAATGATAGCCGCATCAATCTGTGACCATCGAGAAATCTTCTTTTGAAATCCAAGCATTTTCCTGAAGACTTTTGAATGCCACTCTCTCAATGAAAAAAAGGTCTATAGAAAAACCGATGAATACATTTAAACTCAATACTTTCAGCTGCTACATCGGTGGGGATTCAATACACTACCATAAAGTCCGGCAGCCCAAGGGGTCGAACTCCAACGTAAGGGTGCCCAAGGTCGGATCATACAGTTTGCTAGACATTTGTGCGGCATATCTGAGACTGACCGTCTGCCAGGTCACTACTGTTGAGTTTGGCCCTGACAGCTGACTTCGGCCCACCCAAAATTTGTACTAGATGCAACATAAGGGTGCCTGCGAAAATCACCTAAACATCATTCATACATGGCTAAGGATAACGAAAACACATGACAGACGGTTTATCGATTGGGTTGACCCCGAAAGACGCCGACAAATGAGGTCAAATTTTTGCACTAGATCCAACATAAGGTTGCCCGCGAAAACTCGTTCGTATGCCATTCCTACATGCCCAGGGACAACGAAGGCACATGCTTTATCGATTGGGTTGATTCCGTGTTCTTCGACACACTGAAATGACTTGCGTAAAGTAAAACAACCAGATTTCTCTGCTCCAGTCGCTTATTTATCATGCTATCTAATTCAATATCTAAATAATTTGAAATACTACTTTGAATTTTGTAAGTAGAATCAAAAAACTTATCATTTTTGTTTGCTTTTGAAATTTAGCCTCTTATTTTGCACTTTAAATCGCTGAATTAAAATGCTGCAGTCAATAGAGCGGCAGCCGAGAGTATGGAAGAGAGGAGAAGGTCTGAGTATTTGGAGGTGATGCTTACAGAATGATTTTCCTAAATATTTATTACCACCGGACTGCACCCGACTCCGTGAGCGCCGCAATGCTATGAATACACATAGATATACACTGATTGAGATTTTGGAAATGTCTTTCACATGCATAGATAGAGATATCATCATTATGAGATGCATTGTGTTTAGGTTCGTATATCTTTCAATGTTAAAATATTGAACCGCAATATACCTGTTCAGCATATTGTGGTTCAATCATAGATAACCTCAACACAATGATATTGCAATTCAGATCTCAGAACCGCAATAAGCTATGGCTTCGTGCCTGACGGCCCTCAGCCTTATAGCATATTGCGGTTCAGATATCTGAACTGCAATATAGGAATAGTATCCACTTTTAGAGGACATGAATGCATAGATTCCGTTAGGACACGTTAGGAATGATTCGGTGCAGCCACAGAATTAGATTGTTTAACTGTATCACTTTGCTAGAAGTGCAAACTGATTCAAACTGATGGCACATGCAGGAACTTATTAAGTGGGCAAAAAGAAAATTTTAATACCTTGCAGAGATAGGAAAAATAGTCGTGCGTCGCTTGCGGATTGTTGTGGATTCCTTCAAAATGCTCCGATCGCGGCGATTCCTTCAGATTCGAAGAATTCAGATCATTGCGCGAAAGTTTTCTCGATCATGTTGGACCTTCCGATCATTATTAAAAAAGTTAGCCGGCGCACGAAAAAACGTTCACAAACTTCTCTGTAGAACTTGACATCAACTGTGTCTCTTTGCTGTGTGATCCGGTTGATAACAGTCACTGAAACTTTGTACAATTTGGCGTGTTTAATGTTGAACTGGCTGCTCATTGTTCGATTGCTACGGTATTATGTCAGTAGATTGTCCCATTTCATTAACGTTACATGTTCCAATGTTTCCTTTCTAGTGAACAGAAGAAGAGACGATCTGTCTAATTCTGTGGGTGCAGCACTATAACACCAACAAAGAAAATAAAGGTATCACATGATTTGAGCAGCAGTATTCACCGATTCGAAACCCAACAAAGAGATATTTGTATTGAGGACAACAGTGGATCGACATCATCCCAGGTTTTTTCAACTCATTATTCTGTTTCTGAAACAAAGACAACTGTATCAAGCGAGTCTGGAAGTGTTCGGCGCCCGACCTCAATTCTGAGAAAGAATGGGTTTGTGCTAGAATTTTATTTGGATTAGAATGGACAGCACTTGTAATATGAGTAATTTCTATGTTTGCACAGTTTGCTTATGTTCTATGTTCTTTCAGATTTTTTGGCATAGAGTTTCCTGCAGGACAATAATGCGGTTTTTAATTCAATGCAAATTCATATATCAATCAGCGGATAATAATGCCAACTACGGTATTACTGTCCGTTGATTGATGTAGAAATCGACAGGAATTTCATCATTTTTGGGTTAGAATATTACATTGTTGTAGACTTTAGCGTCCAGAAATAAGATTTTATCTAACCTAGAAATTGCCTTCCCATTACTTTTAACTTAGTAATCAGTGATATTTGATGTTTACCGTCTAGCAATGGAGGTCATTTTACTATATCCCATAACATTTGAACCAGAGGAGAAGGTAGTTCAGAGTACATGTGCACTAAAGTACTTAGGTATAGTGCTAACTAATATAATACACAAAGTACATGGATTTAGCAAATTTCTCTTCATATCAAATAAGTTCAACAGTATAGGCCATAGGTGGCAAACATTGAATAGTAGATGCACTCAATAATTCAGTAATTAATAGATGCATTAAATAAAGTGGGAAAAACTACTAAATATTAGCATTCCACATGTTCATGTTCACAATCTCTGATGGCGTCAATGAGTTCATACTGATGCGCGTTACATCATTAGATTAGATGCGATTGCATTACGAAAGTTATATAGTTGCATATGGTCACAATACCTGTGGCTGAGTTCTTCTAACGTCTTAAGGGTCTGAACAGTAATAAAGCAACCAATGCACAAGGTTGCAATTTGCCATTGACATCAGTTTCTGAAATTAAATGTATTTTTACACTCTTCTGAAATAACGAGGTGTTACAATAGCGAATAATGGTTGATTGAACACCATTGGCGAGTTGGTGGGGAAATATATACTTCTCTGTTCGATAGAAGTCTAGAAGCAAATAAGTCGTTGGTCACTTTTGAGTAAATTTTCTGATCTTTAAGCCGATAGAAAATATCAAAACCCTTTCACAAAAATTCACTGTAAAAGTGTTGAATGCAGATCTGTGGATTTGCCAAATTTACCCATTGTGCAATATGATCCCTCAATTTTATCCTAAATATGCTCGAGACATCAGCATTCATATTGAATTCTTTCAGCTTGTTGTTTGTTTCATTGAACAATTTTGTGCATTATACGGTATGAGAATTGGCTACTCCATGTGGTTTTTTTCTGCTAATTCACATAATAATACAGATAATCAACTTTATTTCCCGATACAGAGCGGCACTAGGTTACAATAGAAATTTTCAAACCATGCAGAGAGAATACAATAATCAGATCAGCAAGGAGAAGCGAACAGTTATGTTATAATAAGATTGGGGAATTTGACGATGTGGTAAGAGTCGACGGGTATGTCTTAGACAATCAAAGGGGTTTACGGAACATGAAAAAGGGCACGAGAGGATGGGAGACAGGATTATGAGCGACTTTCTTTAAGAATTTCACACAGATATTATCAAGACGTTGATGCACTGATACCGGAGAGAACGAAATGTTGGCCCATTTGCAAGCTCTCTTCTCTATGTTCAGTATCTTGGCCATGGCGGAAGCAGGGAGGTCACAAAGGGTCGGCCAGCAGTAGACGATGACAGAGAAAACATAGGAAATGTATGCTTTCCAAATGATACGTATGCGTAGGAGTCTCGGAAGACCAGTGATTTAACCAGGAACATGTTCCTGTTTGCCTTGGTGATTACAACGTCAGTCTGAAGAGTCCACTTGGCATCCCAAGGAGCTTGGCATCGGAGACTTCACTGATGAAAGCATTGCCAATAGTGACAGGGACGGCTGATGGTGATAGTCTTGCACTTTTCGGCATTGATGGCTAGGTCTTTGTCAGCAGCCCATGTCACGAAACGATCGATATCTGATTGCAAGGTATCGCGATTATCATTGTCAACACAATGAATAATGGTGAAGTCATCAGCATACGCGAGTAATTTAGAATTGGTTGAAATATTGGTTATATGGCTTCAGCTTGCAATTTTGAGAAATGTATTGAATCTCTCCAAATCAATTTTCACTTGCACGATGTACGCATTCTACGGATCAGGAATGAAGAATCCAAGCTGCTTGTCCAATAAATGAATCTATGGAAAATTTAAATTTGAATTGGTTAGCCGTCCAGCAGTGAAACAGTCATAGCTTCTGAGAGAAGTCTACAACAATGACACTACGACACTTGATTATGTCCATCAATGTCTTATTGCTTTGTACGAGTCCGCTGACGCGGAATCGTACATGGCAATGCCATTGGTGGCTTATTCTCCGTGTCGTAGTTATTCATTGTCTACATATATTTCTAAATCTATGGTGCAATGATATAGGAATATAAGCAATGGCATTACCCGGACGTCATTTTTCAATGCCTATAACATAGAAGTTACTGCTACGATCATAGACTTCTAAATTGCAGAAAAATGTTCTGTTACAGGAAGTCTATGGATATATGAAGATGTACAGTGCCGCTCAAAAGTCTGAGATCAAGGGTGCAAAATCTTGTTTTATTGACAAAAATCATAAAGCAACTAATGAGTTATCATATAACTTTGTTTTTTTATCATGCAATAAATTTTCAGGATTTATAGCATGATCACAAGACTTAATAACACATATTAGGATTTCACATGCTGCCCCTTGACTTAAAGTAGGCCTACAACTTTTAGTCTTGGAGTCATTGAAATTGCCAATGATGCACAGTACTCCGGCGTAATATGTTGAGTCTATCCGAGTTTCAACACATTCCAACAACTGAAAATTTATTGCATGATAAATTAACAAAGTTATATGATAACTCATTAGTTGCTTTATGATTTTTGCCAATAAAACAAGATTTTATACTTTTGGTCTCAGACTTTTGAGCGTTTGTTTCCTCCACGAACTTCTACTCGAACTGGATGCTCTATGAGTTCATCTAAAAATGTCATTTCTAAGTAAGATTTACAATCGAAGCACACGTCATTAAGCTGATGCTATAATTCTCGCAGTGAAGCACTCAAATCAACTATTTTATCTTCTTCAAATATCAAATGGAAGCTTCATCTTCGCACAGCATTTCCACATGTATGTGGAAGAGTGAAGTTTGTCATATTTCAAAATGACGTCGTAATTTCACTATTTATGGCAGTTTAACGACTGACAGCACCACTGGGAGTTGAATCGGTTTATTAGCTGGATTTAAGTGCATGGTACAGTTACAAAATCTATCAATCCATCGATGAAAGGGAAATCTATATTGAATAATGAAATCTCAGGTAGTAGATTGTGTTGCTTTGCGCTATTCTGATGGGAATTCGGTGGGAATTCGGTTTGATTAGCTAGTCAAGCATGGAAGAGCAAAGAAATTTTTGGTGATTGAAGATAGGAAAACAAATTAACAATTACTGATTGAATTTAACAACACATTCGCAATAATAAGTGTAATTAGCAACAACGAGCAGTATTTGTTCTATTTATGTGCAATGAAGATGTAGACACTTGAAAGTATATTACAACAGGTTATGCAATACAATTACTATTTAACAGTTATGCAACTCTTGGTTATATTGCAACCATTAACGTCAGTGATTTTTAATAATTTAAACTGATGATCAAGGAGAGAAATTCTTTTAACCCTCGCCCCTGTGGGAAGGGGTGGTTTTCTAGATATCTTTGAACCAAGCTAGCTATGGCCACCAACTTCTAATATACGTGTATATTGCGGCATCATTTCTTAATTGAATAAGTTGAGATTGCATAAAAGGTTCTTCCTATCAATATATGGATATTCACAAATGAAAAGTTTTGAATTTGAAATTATCAGCTTATTATGTATACCTGTTTGAAATTTGAAATTCGAATTTGAAATATGATTTTTTAGTTTTGCATTTTTTATCCCTGCATCTAGTCAGCAATTATTGAACATTTCCAGAAGCATTTTGATTTGGGCCTCGGTGTCTCGATAAAAGTTCATAGAATTGGGCTGCTTCTTCTCCTGCAGAAACTAAATGCTAAAATGTGCGATTTTAGTGCAATTTGAGTAGAACTGAAAGTTTGAAATAGTTGACCTTTGACCTCATCTAATACAATGATGTGATCTCATGACTATTGATAATCGCCATTTCATGAAACACCTTGACCAGATCTTTCGATTAGTGAATGGTTTATTAATTTTTATTGTCAACTTCCATTTTCTGAATTCTCCTTCAATGCTCTTTCGATTGGTGCGTGGTTTGGAAAAATTGGCATAATAAATTGGGAGATCAGTAGGGGAGTAGCGAAATTCGTCTCCCCACAGTGGGTGCGTTCGGAAAATTACCGCAGTGAGGCGAGTGTTAAGGTCGGTAATTTTAGGACTCTTCTGTTTAGTACTGAGATTCATGGTTAAATAGGACATGCAGGAATTGCAGTGTAGGGGTGGTTCAATGGCTCCTCAACATTTTTAAGGCTCAAAACCACTGAAATAGTGTTATTAAGATCATATTAGATGCTTTTATACTCCAACTCTATATCGATAATATTTGGTTCTGTTTTCTGGAATTTTCGAAAATTCATATTGGTATGTTCAGAATGATGCTTATTTCTTTATCATGCATATTCATTTCTACTTGATTTCAAATAGTCGTACTTCTGGTCCACATTTGTTTGTGAGCAATGTACAGTACTTTGGAGTTATATTTTGATTTGAAATTGTCTACCACTTTCATTATCTTCACTCCGATCGACATTCCTTCGATATCTCAATTTCCCAGTTTCAGTTTCACATTGTAGAGACTGTAGAAAACATCTTCCGGCTTGGAATGTGACTATACTTATGATAAAGTATTGACATTAAAATTGCTATTGACAGTCAAATTATGACAAAAGTATTGACAACGTCAACAAGGAGCAATGGAGACTCGAAATGTTATCATTTTATTGTGCTCATCATTAACTTTTATTTCAATTTCGTTCGAAATTCCATATGGATTGGCTTCCTGCAATGAGAATTCCCAATTGGCATTCATGTTCTTTTCATGTTGTCTCGGCCATTATATTTTGAGATATCTGAAATATTCCATATCAGCGGTGTTTTTTGAACTAGCACTGGCTGTTCAACATTCTAAATGATAAGAATTCTCTGAATGATGTTTTGTGCCGACTCATTACTTATGCCTTCAGGCAATCAATCGATTTTTGTCCCAACGAGTGTAAGACATGGTAAATAGCTATCATATTTGCGTGCAACATTCAGTATTAATTAAAAACAAGTTAAAAATTGATTTGAAATTGAATAATCACCGGTAACTGTGCGCTCTATGATTAATCTCTGTGTCAAACCTATGATTGTAAATATAAGCAGTAATAGTGCAATCAATCAACAGCGAATTAAACCTCAACCCGCCACAAATTGCAATAGCTTCGAGAGTGGGCTTTCTTGTAGAGAAAAAAATCCCCTATCAACATATTAAAAATGTAGGAAAATCTAGTTAGTGGAACAAACTTAATAGTCCGGCAGCCAGAGCGAGTTTCTGCAGGGAACGAGGCCGACAATGAGACTTTCACAGAATGATGTACACCTCATAGTCCGGCATCCAGAGCGAGTTTGTGCAGGGAACGAGGCCGACAATGAGACTTTCACAGAATGATGTACACCTCATAGTCCGGCATCCAGAGCGAGTTTGTGCAGGGAACGAGGCCGACAATGAGACTTTCACAGAATGATGTACACCTCATAGTCCAGCAGCCAGCACGAGTTTCTGCAGGGAACGAGGCCGAGAGTGAGACTTTCACAAAATGATGTACACCCTATGCCTACTACGAATCTGCGCGTCTGCCGAGTTCTAGTGAGTTCCTCATCTTGTCAGACAGTATCAAAGAAAAACACATGTTAATCCAATCGGACGCAGATTGGAGTTTTTGGATAAAATGAAATTTTCTATGTTTTCGCTTATAAACTGGAAAGTATTAAGTCTAGAGTCATAGTTTTTGGCCGTGGAATGTCTTCAGGTCATTTCCTATGATGTGCATGTGCTATTATCATGCATCTGATGGGCAATGTATGTGAGAATGTGGTTGAATGTGGGTAAAGGTGCTCAAAATGTTTGTGTTTGCCGACATTAAGAGGCTCGCCAAATCTAGATGCGTCTAGCTTTATAGACAGGGTTGCATGAACATGAAAGGAAATGACCTGAAGACATTCTATGTCAAAATTATGTCTATGGGCTCAGTACTTTTCGTTTAAAAATTCCATTTGTCAGAAGTATCAAAGAAAAACACATTGTTAATCCAATGGACGCAGATTGGCGTTTTTTGTGATAAGGAAACTTTCTATGTTTTTCGACTTATATAACTGGGGGAAAGTATTAAGTCTAGTGTCTTAGTTTTTGGCCCGTGGGAATGTTTTCAGGTCATTTCTATGATGGTGCATGTGTATTATCAGATTGATGGGCAATGTATGTGAGATGTGGTTGAATGGGGTAAGGTGTCAAAATGTTTGTGTTTAGCCGGACATAAGAGGCTCCGCCAAATCTAGATGCGTCTAGCTTTTTTAGACAGGGTTGCATGAACATGAAAGGAAATGACCTGAAGACATTCTATGTCAAAATTATGTCTATGGGCTCAGTACTTTTCGTTTAATCAAAGAATACATAGAATATTTCATTTTAAGCAAAAGATGCAATCTGCGTCCGATTGGATTTATATGTGTTTTTCTTTGATCCTGTCTGACAAGATGAGGAACTCACTAGAACTCGGCAGACGTGCTGATTCGTAGTAGGCATAGGATGTACATCATTCTGTGAAAGTCTCATTGTCATTGTCGGCCTGCAGAGTTTCCCTGCAGAAAACGTGCTGGCTGCCAGAATATTAGGTGCACATCATTCTGTGAAAGTCTCATTTTCGGCCTCGTTCCCTGCAGAAACTCGCTCTGGCTGCCGGACTATGAGGTGCACATCATTCTGTGAAAGTCTCATTGTCGGCCTCGTTCCCTGCAGAAACTCGTGCTGATTGCCGGACTATGAGGTGTACATCATTCTGTGAAAGTCTCATTTTCGGCCTCGTTCCCTGCAGAAACTCGTGCTGGCTGCCGGACTATGAGGTGTACATCATTCTGTGAAAGTCTCACTGTCGACCTCGTTCCCTGCAGAAACTCGTGCTGGCTGCCGGACTTTCCACTTAAAGTCACGAGCCTTTTCGAAATATAAAGACACGCTTTTTCAATGAAATCGTACAGTCAGATAGCGATAGCCAATCAAAATGAAACGCTGTCTCTCACTAGCTGCATATACCGTCCACATGGCTCTCAACAATATCAGCTATGTGCTCTGAATTATATCCTTTCCAAGCGGCTAGATTTCTTAGTCGCTACGAAATTCAAGAATCATTATCAAAAACACTTATCATCTAATACACATTCTGAAGTACCCATAGACGTAAATCGATGCAAATTTGTTTACGGCAAGGGAGAAATGTGCGTGTATTTCTATCACCAGAATGAATGACAGAGCCTTCAAACAGTAACACATTGTGTCACAATCTCTTCATTGGACAGATGTGCACTTTTGTGCATGTAGTAGTCAAGAAGTGTACGTGATCGACCTCTTTCCGTATATAGCATCGCGCTATCTCCCAGAGCACGACTAGATATATTATCAGAAAATGATGTGTGCTCATTTACATCAAAACTGATAGCTGTACATTCTCAGCCTCAATCACTCCACACTTCAAATTTTCCTTCAAAACACACCAATGCAAGCAAAGCAATTCATACATCAGAGTGAGTACCCTCATTCACTCAACATTACCGCAAAAATCAATGTAGGTGATGACCGATCAGTGACACTTCAGATCCTGCAGAGAAGGTGCTGGCCAATAAGGCTCTGTGTACTGCAGCACCTCTTCCTCTCCCGAAAGATTGACCACACAAGTCGGGACATTACATGTTAACGTGGATCTCCCGAATGCTCCCGATCTCTTCATCCGGTGTGCATGCTTCGAAGAGGCCTTGTGGCTTCATGTAAAAGTGATAAAATATCTTCGTAAGACATAAAAAACGTCGAATTCCTGAAAAATATTCCCATTCAATTCAAAAATCTATTTTCTGGTTGTAACCTCATTTGCATTAATCTTCGCCTTAATGGGGGATGCCCTCCCCTGCTGAAAGGTTTATCTAGCTTCTGAAGGAAGGAAGATTCGAACTACAAATTTTAGATAACTTATTTTCTTCGTTCCACAGCTTTCCAGCAATTTGGAATAACATCGGCTGAATAAATTTGTCACAATGAGATTTCATAAAATTTGAATGTCCGATAGATTTGTCAAATTTTGCATTATTTTCGATTTGAATGTGTTCAGGTGTTTTCGTGTCAATTTCAACAGAAAATGATAGTTTCCCTGTAGATTCTACTTACACCTCGACTTTTTGAATTCAAAATTGCGAAAATTTTCGCAATTGGATCGGAAACATGCAGACTTACCAATTGTTATTGGAATTTCTAATCTCAACGTTTTCCTTCTTGCATCTTTTTATCATGGTATTCTGACTCGTCGTGAGAGGAGCTTTCATTTGGTGCATTGAGTTTTGAATTTGGTCAAATGGTTTCTGAGATCGGGCAGGAAATAAGCATAGCAAAAAACATCTTTTTCTGCCTTTTGCCTCTACAGTGACATTGAATATCAAAATTGTGATAGTGTTCTGACTCGTCATGATGAAACTCCCTAATGGTGCATTTTGTTTTGAATCTCCTTTATTTTCGGGGTATAAGTGCGCGGATCCTCCCCGAAAATAAGCGCGGGGATCCTCCCCGAAAATAAGCGCGGGGATCCTCCCGAAAATAAGGGAAGGGATCCTCCCCGAAAATAAGGGAAGGGATCCTCCCCGAAAATAATGGAGGGGATCCTCCCGAAAATAAGCGCGAGGATCCTCCCCGAAAATAAGGGAAGGGATCCTCCCCGAAAATAATGGAGGTGATCCTCTCCGAAAATAAGCGCGGATCCTCCCGAAAATAAGCGTGGCATTCTCCCGGAAATAAGTGCACGGATCCTCTCCGAAAATAAGCGCGAGGATCCTCCCGAAAATAAGCGCGTGATCCTCCCGAAAATAAGGGAAGGGATCCTCCCGAAAATAAGCGCGGATCCTCCCGAAAATAAGCGTGGCATTCTCCCGGAAATAAGGGAAGGGATCCTCCCGAAAATAAGCGCGGATCCTCCCGAAAATAAGCGTGGCATTCTCCCGGAAATAAGGGAAGGGATCCTCCCCGAAAATAATGGAGGGGATCCTCCCCGAAAATAATGGAGGGGATCCTCCCCGAAAATAAGCGTGGGATCCTCTCCTGAAATAAGCGCGAGGATCCTCCCCGAAAATAAGCGTGGGATCCTCTCCTGAAATAAGGGAAGGGATCCTCCCGAAAATAAGCGCGGATCCTCCCCTGAATAATAAGCGCGGTAAACATTCTCCCGGAAAATAAGCCGCGGAAGCGGGATCCTCTCCGGGAAAATAAGCGCGGGGATCCTCGCTCCGAAAATAAGCGCGTGCAATTTCATCTCCCGAAAATAACGCGCCGAAGTGGATCCACTCCCCGAAAAACATAATTAATGGAGCGCGGATCCTCCCCGAAAATAAGCGTGGGATCCTCTCCTGAAATAAGCGCGAGGATCCTCCCGAAAATAAGGGAGGGGATCCTCCCCGAAAATAATGGAGGGGATCCTCCCGAAAATTAGCGCGGCATTCTCCCCGAAAATAAGCGCGGGGATCCTCTCCGAAAATAAGCGCGGGGATCCTCTCCGAAAATAAGCGCGGGGATCCTCTCCGAAAATAAGCGTGGGAT
Organism: Prostheceraeus crozeri; assembly: GCA_907163375.1. NCBI lineage: Eukaryota > Metazoa > Platyhelminthes > Polycladida > Euryleptidae > Prostheceraeus > Prostheceraeus crozeri. The sequence goes on along the minus strand of CAJQUW010009443.1, from coordinate 6,026 downwards.
CCTCTCCTGAAATAAGCGCGGATCCTCCCGAAAATAATGGAGGGGATCCTCCCGAAAATTAGCGTGGGATCCTCTCCGAAAATAAGCGCGGGGATCCTCTCCGAAAATAAGCGCGGGGATCCTCTCCGAAAATAAGCGTGGGATCCTCTCCTGAAATAAGCGCGGATCCTCCCGAAAATAAGGGAGGGGATCCTCCCGAAAATTAGCGTGGGATCCTCTCCGAAAATAAGCGCGGGGATCCTCTCCGAAAATAAGCGCGGGGATCCTCTCCGAAAATAAGCGCGGGGATCCTCTCCGAAAATAAGCGCGGGATCCTCTCCGAAAATAAGCGCGGGGATCCTCTCCGAAAATAAGCGCGGGGATCCTCTCCGAAAATAAGCGCGGGGATCCTCTCCGAAAATAAGCGCGGGGATCCTCTCCGAAAATAAGCGCGGGATCCTCTCCGAAATTAAGCGCGGGGATCCTCTCCGAAAATAAGCGCGGATCCTCCCGAAAATAAGCGAGGAGATCCTCTCCGAAAATAAGCGCGGATCCTCCCGAGAATAAGCGCGGGATCCTCCCGAAAATAAGCGAGGGAACCTCTCCTGAAATAAGCGCGGGTTCCTCCCGAAAATAAGCGAGGGATCCTCTCCTGAAATAGGCGCGGGATCCTCCCGAAAATAAGCGAGCGATCCTCTCCTGAAATAAGCGAGGGATCCTCCCGCAAATAAGCGCGGGATCCTCCCGAAAATAAGCGAGGGATCCTTTCCTGAAATAAGTGCGCGGATCCTCCCCGAAAATAAGCGCGGGATCCTCCCCTGAAATAAGCTGAGGGGGGTGGGGCGAGAATGCATGGCAGTGCAGGATGCATGTTTGCAAAGTGCATGTGTATGTATAAGTGAATTGAAGATACTGAGTTTCAAAAGCTGACAAGAAACGACTGTGTAGGTTTCTCAATCGCGAATACCGAGCTTGCGATGCATTGATTTAAAGAAAGGAATGAAAACATGTGAAGTTTGGTTGAAGCCTGCACTATGCTTGAAGTTTAGCTTATCAATGACGTTGTATGAATAAAAGACTGATTCATCAATTGTAGAGGTCACAGCTGCATTTTTCATTTGAATAACAAAAACTAACGCGGCTGCGTTCCAGAAGATATGCTTCCTATTTATTGTAGAGGTGCACGGAATTATTCTTTCTTTTGATTTCTTTGAATGAGACAATAATAGTCTATTGATCATCACGATAAGTTGATGATAATTCTTTCTTCATATTCATGTAAAATCAGAAGATAAAGCATCATTATTTTCATCCTTTATATTTGCGGGCTCAGGAAAGATAACAGAATGCTGCTTCTTAAGAAGCAGAAGGAATGAGAATCTGACCTTCATATTTGAGACAATAACATGCATCGGATTTACTTGCGCGTTTCCATCTAAGCGACACATGAACTTTGTTGTAAATGCAGATTGACTGATTCCTCATTCGGTAACGAAGTATAGACTACATCATTTGAATTCTCGATGAACTCAATGCATGTATGAAGTGTAGACCAAGATTCATCAAGACATCGGCATCCACTCCTTTACCTTGTACATTTACAGGGAGAGCTGGTCGTCTCCCGCCCGTCACACCTTGGATAAGCGAAGTGTATTTAAACATTTATCAAACAGTATTAAACATGTATTTAAACACCATTTAAACCACAATTTATAGCTCGATTAAATTTAATGACATTAATTCTTCTCTGCAAAACCTAAACAAGTAGTGGGTTTTAATTATCACAATCATTGGAAGACGCGAAAATCATGAAAGGTTGGGCACATATCTGCCGAGCTGAATGTCACCGATTTGGGCACATTTGTTCACAAAAAGGCAGTGCCAAAAGTCACATATTGGGCACATTTTGGTTTACAGTGTCCAAGTTTTACTATGCTTTTTTTCTGAAAACGGAAATGTCGGCAACTTTTAAAGATCTCAACCATGGAGTAGATATGTTAGGTAGAGTAGTAACTCCGCATTTATTAAATCCTAAATGTGTATACCTTTTTCGATTTTATTAAATGAACTGAAGGGAGACACAGTCGGAATTGTTTCCAAATGTTAGATGTGCAAATGTTTGCAGTTTTGAAGAAATTGCAACGGAATTGATTGAACATGATGGTATAATTCCGAAGGAAATGATATTATTTTACAGATTCCGTGTCTTGACAGCCTTGGAGAGGCAATGTTTGTTAAATAAACAATTCGGTCGGTTGCTATTACTTTCATGCTCAACCTCAAGAGTTAGAATCTTCTTAAGCGTGATCAGGCAACTGCTGCCACTGGCATGGCAAAATTACAAATTCAAAGACAATGATTTCAATAAGCTTTGAAAGATGTGAATTGACATCACTATTCAGATTCCAGAAATGAAATATAAATTTAGTGAATCATAAAATCATTCCGCTGAAAATTGAATTAAAAAATTGAAATTTCAGACAAGAAAGCAAGAATAATATCGCGACTTTTTCATGAAGACTTTCATTATAATACAGATCATGAAATTCCCTTGATAATCAGCTTGATTTCTTCTTAGTTAGGATGTCTTTCAGCAAATATTCATTCCTTTTGATATCCAACTTGCTTCGTACTACTTATATAGGAGAGTCATCTCGGTAGTAAATAAATTGGCAAATTTTGACTTTTTTCAGAAGTGCTCAAATAATTTTTTGGACCACGGGAACGTAATCTCCCCAAAAACCTGAATCTTTTGATATAAAAATTTTCACTGTATACAGATACTTTTTTGAGTCGACACTCTACCTATATATCCCTACTCTATCATCTCAACATCGCTGTATTCCATAGTAGGGAAAAGATTCCTCTGAAGAAAGTTTTCTTGAGTTTTTCAATCAATCGTTATGAGTATCGGCGAAGTCGATTGGCGCAGTATGAAATAGCATTCTGGACTGAGACTCCTATCAAATCTGCAGCACAATTTATAAAGGAAACTCAGCAACGACGAATATTAAATAGAATCAGTGACGGGAGCAGTTATTAGATTCCACACGATTAATCACGTGATTCTTGAATGACCAGGAATCGTGTGGTTTTTTGCAATGTGACTTCTCAATGAAATTTGGTTGATGAGGTAAAAACATTGTTTCTATTCACTCTTTCAACGTTTGAGATACCGTAATTGCAATGCGCGGGTACTCATTCTTGAGTTCATGAAGACAGAGTTGTCGTGTGAAATCTCTATGGGAGCTCCCTACATAGCATTAATCACGCTCGCATAGGCACAGTCAAGTATAGCTGGCTCCAATGATATCATATCTGCGCATTGAAATCATACATAGATAGCAATTAATGCCTGATTTACATTTAACATGCGCAGTTTTGCACACTACGAGCATAATCTGGTAACATTTGCACTTGCAGATTCGCTAATTATGAAGATTGTGGAGCGCTACTTCGCCTGGGCATAGAATAGAAAGGTGTCCTAAGACCTGAGCCATTTAAGCACAAAAATTCCTTGGCAGCAAGTGCTCTTGCTCCCTACAAGGGTTCGTCATGGCTCAAAGAAAGAGCTTGAAATAGCTGAGCAAGCTAAAGGAATGCACAACGGGCAGCTTTGTGCTTCTCTCCTGGCTATGCCGTGCGGCTGATAATCAAACAGATGATAGAGTGACAATTTTAGACATTTTGCGATAGTCTGGGCCACTCAGAACCGTTCTAACGAATCAGTGTAAGGTAATACGCAGTGTTCAGGCTGTCACAGAATGTCTGTGCTTAAAACTGTTCAAGCCTGGACGTCTCTCTACAGATTTGCTAATGTTTTACAGAGGTTTTAAGTCTAACAGTCTGATTTAATTGATGAATAGCTATACTTTTTTTCAGGACTGATAGAAGAAACCGCAAAGACTTACTCTTCTAGAGCCATGTTTGAAGAAATATGATTGATAAGGAACAAAAGAACCAAAACTGAGATATAGAAATATTAATAATTTAATAGTTCATGCACATGATGTACAGGGTGATTCAAAATGCCTTAATCGGGGTTCAAATCAAGATTTCTTATTAAATACGTGCGTATTAGCACTACAAATTTATACTCATTGACATAATTAATGAAACAAACTATCATTGGCGTGAATTGAAGTTTGTTTCATTTTTTCTCAGGTATGATGCAATATCTCGCTTTCTATGTATTTCCATTCAACACATTAGAGAATGGAGAAAGATCTATGGTGGTCAAATTTCAAATTTTGATATCGATACAACTGTCACAATTGCTTTTACAAATTGAACATAAACGTGAACTGAAATCCAGCTTTTGTAAAATAAAATGGCACACGATCAGTTTACCAGAGGTATGGCTATTGGAATGATTCGTTGTGGTAGAAGTTGTGCGAGTGTTGCCGAAGAGCTGCAACTATCGAGAGTCGTTGGTGGAGAGATATGGTGGTGGAAGTGTCATGCTGTGGGGTTGCATTTGGCATGGCGGACGAACGACAGCAGTCATCATCAAAGGCACGTTGACTGAAGAGAGGTATCTCAATGAAATTGTGCTTCCTGTTGTTGCCCCAGTGGTCAGGGTGGAGGATCTCGTCTTCCAAGACGACAACGCAAGACCACATCGCTCCTCGGCTGTCATTGCCACTGTTAGGAGATTGAACATTCAAACCCTTGACTGGCCTGCACGCTCACCTGACTTGTCATCCATTGAACAAGTCTGGGACGAGCTTGGGCGGCGAGTGAGAGACCACTATTCACTTCCACCAGTGTCCCTGAAGATTCTCTCTGAAAGACTGACAGAGCAATGGCTTCTCCTTGAAACAGCCTTCATTCAGAAACTTTGTGAATCCATGCCATCTCGGATTACTGAATGTATTGGAGCTAGAGGGGGGCACATGCGCTATTAAAGTTGAATCTGCTACATGCGTTGTTTTTTTGTGCTAGCGACTTGGTGGAGATTGTGACTAAATTATCAAGGTATCATACATACATGTATATATACCAGTCAAAAATGAAAGAAGTTAAAGAAGTGAATGTTTCAAAAATTTTGTCAATGAGTATAATGTTTCACTCATACCGTAGAGGAAGAAGCAGAATTTTTGCATGAGCTTGCATTTCCAAAAAATCAAGTTAAACGTCCAGCCAGGCTCATATTATGGAGGTCAACCAATCAATTAGATGTCACGGAATACTTTTCACTCAAAACATTTTTTCTCATTCACTTAAGCCACAGATGTGGCCTCAGTTCAGTTTTCTGACAGTTCATTGATGTTGGTTGGCCTCTTCTTGACAGAAAATAATGAAGAGGCGTCACATGTCGGCTCCTAACTGGCAAATGGATTGGGCAGCATCGTCCAATCCATCGATTAAGGAGTTGGATGTTGTGAAATTCCCACACATTCGATTTCGAACCCCAATGCGGCGATGTGCGATCAGCATGGTTGGAGATCGTCGTGTTCTCTCCAGTTGCTTCAACAATTTAAGAGAAGAGGCCTTGGAACTGGCCTCAAAGAAGTGAGGTCCAATGTAGCCGCCTACTAGTGTTTAGAAATTTTCGGTAATTTATTTTAAGTTACCTTACTGACAATTTATTGGTAATTTACTGGCAATTTATAATCATATTCTTATAACTGCAAATATAGCGCACCAATATGCTCTGATTTCAACCAAGTACGTTTAGCATAATCTGATTGTGATGATGGCTTGAATTTTGCTCAACATCTGATTCTTTGTCATATCAATTGCGATTAAGAAATGAAAAATTGACATTTTTAAGAAGTTTGTTTATCTGTCATCCAAATAGACTTCCTGATAATCAAAAGTTTGACGGCAAATAAACATAGTTCTATGTAAAAGCCACACGCTCTATCATATGGTAGCCCTCGGTCACATGGTTTTATGTTGATTGTCTATAATTAAAGTGAAGATTTGAATGATAAGATATTGATGGAAAAGAAGTAGAAATATTACAGAATAGCAGCCTAAATGAGCAGTAACAAGTGGTATTATCCAACTGGGTTGTTTGCATGAAAAAGTCTTATGTGATT
>CAJQUW010009442.1:0-16357 GCA_907163375.1 Prostheceraeus crozeri | reverse complement strand
TAGCATCTTAATGATGACCTGACTAGAAATATGAAAACAAAGGACATAGAAATGGACTAGCAATACAAAGGCTTGAGTTATAAGTACATGCACATATCACACAAGTATAAAAAATATAAAGCTATAAAACGATTGGAAGAAGGTAAGAGGTGTGAATTAGAAATTTGATACTGTTATAATGTAATGCATTGTCATGTTTTATTATTTTTACATAATATAAAATATTTTCAATCAAAAAGGAAATCTGCATAAATGTTGAGTTCGATTTTGCTGTTAATTGTTGGTTTCATTTTTCTGATATAATATGCTTCACGAAGTCTTCGGTTTGATGAATCACTATCGTGGGAAAGAATGGTTGTGGAAAAGTTGTAACTGTGACATTTTTGAAGATACATGGAAGACTTCCTGTTTGTTTGATGCTCACGGCAACGGATATGTAGTGGTCTTATGGTGCTTCCAATGTAGAAGTTATCACACTTATCACACTTTAGCTGATAAATTACACATTTCTGACTACAGATGCTGTTGTTGTTAATTGGGCAATTTCTTAAATGACAATCTTGGTTTGATTTAGGCTGTTTCAATACACTTCTAAGAGTTCTTGATCTTCTTGTTAATCTTACGTTCAAGTTTTCTCGACGAAAAACATTTCGTACTTGTTTATCCACTTTCTCAGAAATAAATGGAAAATTGAAGTAAAAATAGTGTCTTTCTTTCTCCTGTCTGTTATTTGGTTTATGTGTTTTACGATAATTGTTGGTGTTGCGAATGATATTTTCGGGATACATGTTTAGTCGTAGAATATCATTGAAATTGTCAATGTGTCTGTTTTGAGCTAGATTGTTGGAAAAAATTGACTTCATTAGAAACGAAAAAACAAGAATCACAGAACGATGTTCCAACAATCTAACTCAAAACAGACCTCTAAGAAATAAGAAAAGGAAAATAAAACCACCATCATTCTAAATTGGCTCTTTCCTACTAAAATCAAATCATCAATTTCATATCATTTGTAAATACATTATTCAAAAATTGTTCCGCATTTCTCGTTACATAATCATGAATTTCTGCATGATGTCTGACTGTTAAATTTGGGGGAATATACACAGCAATGAGTAATAGACTGAGAGCTGGGAAAACAATCCAAATATCCTCAAGAGGAAATTCACATCTGTGGACCACGGATAATCGAGAGCACTGAATGTTGTTTTGCACGTAGACGCAAACTCCCCATCCTTTACGCTCATCAAAGCGATCACAGCGGTATGGTATATTTTATCCAGGAAGAAGAATAAGATGATTTTCTACACTCTCACTCAGCCAAGACTCGCAAATGACTATCACATTCGGATAAATAGTTGACGCAATCGCTGACAGTTCATCAATTTTTGGTACTAACGACTGAGCATTTGCAAGGTAAATAGACACATGAGAAAAGGCGATGAGTTAAAAGATTTAATGAAAACCCTGAATGGAAGATTTCTCAGTTGCTCTATCGCGATAGATGACCACATCCTCACCATTTCTACGTCTTTCTCGAAGCTCTGATAGAAGTTCCTTTCTCTTTTTCTGTTGATAGATAGTTAGGTCTCGATTTATATATGTCGAAGGGTAGTCTGGATTGCTGCGCAGTGCTTTGGAACTTTTCAATGTAATATTTCTATCGTGAATTGATTTTATTTTGACTTGCAATAAACGCTTTCCATCGCCTTTTGACCTTCCTAAACGGTGTGCTTCAAGAAACTACAAGTTGATCAATTCCCACTGCTGTAGACAGCTTCCTAAATTGCTGAAGATCATGGCAAAAGCGCTCATTAACATCCCCATCCAGTTTTTCTGGTAAGCATGATATGACTACATTACATTCTCTGCTGCGACGTTGTTCTAATTCTGCAATATATCTTCATCAGACATGCCATTACAATAATACTATTAGCCTTTAGATTGTTCAAATCAGTTCGAAGAGAGTCATACTTTTCCTCAAGGGATCGTTGTTTTTCAGTAATAGCCTTCAAACTGTCGATCACAGGTGTCAATTTTTCAGTTAACTTTGCATCCAAAATTGTGGAAAATTTCTCAAATGATAAATCGACATTTACAGGTGAGTGCTTTTGATCACGCAAATAAACGACAGCCTTGATCAAATCAAGCTTTGTTATCCTATTCTTACGATTCTGCAGATCAGACTCCGTCATCGCAATAACGTCGGTAACTGAAGTCATACTTAGTTTATGGGTCAAAAAATGAAAGCGAGCGAGCCTGAATTCGACGCCAATACCACGAGTTTAATAGTCCAAACACAGCGCCACACGACCAGCAGAACAACAGTAAGCCGTGTAGTTTGAAAAGCATCAATTTTCAGTAGAAGCAAAATTGTGAATTCTTGTTTATACGAGTATATATGTTGATCAAATGCTGCAATTTCCTTAAATTTATGGCACTCACGTTCATAATACAAAGGCAGACCATGTCATTACGTTCAAATTTCAAAATATGGCAAATAGATGACATAATTACTTGTAAACTGTTTATCCTTAACAGATTTAGAAAATTTAGGAGTGCTTGAAAAGGAAAAGCGTGTAGTTTGATTATCTGTCAAGGCAAAACCGTGTAGTTTGATTATCTATCAAGGTAAAACCGTGTAGCTTGATTATCTGTCAAGGCAAAACCGTGTAGTTTGGTTATCTGTCAAGGCAAAACCGTGTAGTTTGATTATCTGTCAAGGCAAAACCGTGTAGTTTGATTATCTGTCAAGGCAAAACCGTGTAGTTTGGTTATCTGTCAAGGCAAAACCGTGTAGTTTGATTATCTGTCAAGGCAAAACCGTGTGCTTTGATTATCTGTCAAGGCAAAACCGTGTAGTTTGATTATCTGTCAAGGCAAAACCGTGTAGTTTGATTATCTGTCAAGGCAAAACCGTGTAGTTTGATTATCTGTCAAGGCAAAACCGTGTAGTTTGATTATCTGTCAAGGCAAAACCGTGTAGTTTGATTATCTGTCAAGGCAAAACCGTGTAGTTTGATTATCTGTCAAGGCAAAACCGTGTGCTTTGATTATCTGTAAGGCAAAACCGTGTAGTTTTTGATTATCTGTCAAGGCAAAACCGTGTAGTTTGGTTATCTGTCAAGGCAAAACCGTGTAGTTTGATTATCTGTCAAGGCAAAACCGTGTAGTTTGATTATCTGTCAAGGCAAAACCGTGTAGTTTGATTATCTGTCAAGGCAAAACCGTGTAGTTTGATTATCTGTCAAGGCAAAACCGTGTAGTTTGATTATCTGTCAAGGCAAAACCGTGTAGTTTGATTATCTGTCAAGGCAAAACCGTGTAGTTTGATTATCTGTCAAGGCAAAACCGTGTAGTTTGATTATCTGTCAAGGCAAAAACCGTGTAGTTTGATTATCTGTCAAGGCAAAACCGTGTAGTTTGATTATCTGTCAAGGCAAAACCGTGTAGTTTGATTATCTGTCAAGGCAAAACCGTGTAGTTTGTTTATCTGTCAAGGCAAAACCGTGTAGTTTGATTATCTGTCAAGGCAAAACCGTGTAGTTTGATTATCTGTCAAGGCAAAACCGTGTAGTTTGATTATCTGTCAAGGCAAAACCGTGTAGTTTGGTTATCTGTCAAGGCAAAACCGTGTAGTTTGATTATCTGTCAAGGCAAAACCGTGTAGTTTGATTATCTGTCAAGGCAAAACCGTGTAGTTTGATTATCTGTCAAGGCAAAACCGTGTAGTTTGATTATCTGTCAAGGCAAAACCGTGTAGTTTGATTATCTGTCAAGGCAAAACCGTGTAGTTTGATTATCTCTCAAGGCAAAACCGTGTAGTTTGATTATCTGTCAAGGCAAAACCATGTAGTTTGATTATCTGTCAAGGCAAAACCGTGTAGTTTGATTATCTGTCAAGGCAAAACCGTGTAGTTTGATTATCTGTCAAGGCAAAACCGTGTAGTTTGATTATCTGTCAAGGCAAAACCGTGTAGTTTGTTTCTCTGTCAAGGCAAAACCGTGTAGTTTGATTATCTGTCAAGGCAAAACCGTGTAGTTTGATTATCTGTCAAGGCAAAACCGTGTAGTTTGATTATCTGTCAAGGCAAAACCGTGTAGTTTGGTTATCTGTCAAGGCAAAACCGTGTAGTTTGATTATCTGTCAAGGCAAAACCGTGTAGTTTGGTTATCTGTCAAGGCAAAACCGTGTAGTTTGATTATCTGTCAAGGCAAAACCGTGTAGTTTGATTATCTGTCAAGGCAAAACCGTGTAGTTTGATTATCTGTCAAGGCAAAACCGTGTAGTTTGATTATCTGTCAAGGCAAAACCGTGTAGTTTGATTATCTGTCAAGGCAAAACCGTGTAGTTTGATTATCTGTCAAGGCAAAACCGTGTAGTTTGATTATCTGTCAAGGCAAAACCGTGTAGTTTGATTATCTGTCAAGGCAAAACGTGTAGTTTGATTATCTGTCAAGGCAAAACCGTGTAGTTTGATTATCTGTCAAGGCAAAACCGTGTAGTTTGATTATCTGTCAAGGCAAAACCGTGTAGATTGATTATCTGTCAAGGCAAAACCGTGTAGTTTGATTATCTGTCAAGGCAAAACCGTGTAGTTTGATTATCTGTCAAGGCAAAACCGTGTAGTTTGATTATCTGTCAAGGCAAAACCGTGTAGTTTGATTATCTGTCAGCTAAACCGTGTAGTTTGTTTATCTGTTTAAAGCAAAACCGTGTAGTTTGGTTATCTGTCAAGGCAAAACCGTGTAGTTTGATTATCTGTCAAGGCAAAACCGTGTAGTTTTGATTATCTGTCAAGGCAACAAACAACCGTGTAGATTGATTATCTGTCAAGGCAAAACCGTGTAGTTTGGTTATCTGTCAAGGCAAAACCGTGTAGTTTGATTATCTGTCAAGGCAAAACCGTGTAGTTTGGTTATCTGTCAAGGCAAAACCGTGTAGTTTGATTATCTGTCAAGGCAAAACCGTGTAGTTTGATTATCTGTCAAGGCAAACCGTGTAGTTTGGTTGTCTGTCAAGGCAAAACCGTGTGCTTTGATTATCTGTCAAGGCAAAACCGTGTAGTTTGGTTGTCTGTTAAAGCAAAACCGTGTAGTTTGATTATCTGTCAAGGCAAAACCGTGTAGTTTGATTATCTGTCAAGGCAAAGCCGTTTAGTTTGATTATCTGTCAAGGCAAAACCGTGTAGTTTGATTATCTGTCAAGGCAAAACCGTGTAGTTTGGTTGTCTGTTAAAACAAAACCGTGTAGTTTGATTATCTGTCAAGGCAAAACCGTGTAGTTTGATTATCTGTCAAGGCAAAACCGTGTAGTTTGGTTGTCTGTTAAAGCAAAACCGTGTAGTTTGGTTGTCTGTTAAAGCAAAACCGTGTAGTTTGATTATCTGTCAAGGCAAAACCGTGTAGTTTGGTTGTCAGTTAAAGCAAAACCGTGTAGTTTGATTATCTGTCAAGGCAAAGCGTTTAGTTTGATTATCTGTCAAGGCAAAACCGTGTAGTTTGATTATCTGTCAAGGCAAACCGTGTAGTTTGGTTGTCTGTTAACACAAAACCGTGTAGTTTGATTATCTGTCAAGGCAAAACCGTGTAGTTTGATTATCTGTCAAGGCAAAACCGTGTAGTTTGATTATCTGTCAAGGCAAAACCGTGTAGTTTGATTATCTGTCAAGGCAAAACCGTGTAGTTTGATTATCTGTCAAGGCAAACCGTGTAGTTTGGTTGTCTGTTAAAACAAAACCGTGTAGTTTGATTATCTGTCAAGGCAAAACCGTGTAGTTTGGTTGTCTGTTAAAGCAAAACCGTGTGCTTTGATTATCTGTCAAGGCAAAACCGTGTAGTTTGATTGTCTGTCAAGGCAAAACCGTGTGCTTTGATTATGAGGCAAGGCACACCATTTCGGCTATTTCAAGTTTTAGTGAATGAAATTTAAATTGTAATCCGTCTGTTTTTCAATATCAAAAATGAATGGAAGAAGTATAGCGATTCCAGTCGACACTTTGAATTGACATTTTACAGTGTCCTGTAATTTCGTGGTTTAATGCAATCTTTAGCCAAGCGTTATGGCATATGCAATATTCCTATAGCCCATCGATGAATAGCATGAGTAGATTCGACATATTCAACAACAACGAGCTGATGAAGAATTCTTTAGGCATGTACAGTATTTGAAGATTTTTGTAGAATGGCCTACTCAACATTTTGATTTTGTGGTCTCGCAATAATATATTACTTCTTTTGACGTGAATTGTGCATTTTGCACGTCACTCATTTAGGCCAGTTATTTTTATATCAAGAAGGTGTAGTTATAATAATATAGCATTCATATATTATATCAAAGAGTAGAAATAGGTTGTTTCCAATTGCCGGTTTTAAAATAACTCTGATTCCCAAAAGTTTGTACTATTTATACATATCTGCTTCGGCTTGAGCAAAACACAATGTTAAATGACGTTCACAATAATTAAATTATTGGCTTCCAATACTTTTACTCTAATCAAGAAGAAAATGTTTAATTGTAATTATTGTATATCATACTATCTGATTAGTAACTGTATGCAAATATGTTTATACCGTCGTACCTAACACAGCCTACATGTAAGATTAGTAGTCAACGTCTCTAGTCACAGTCAGATCAGCATTTGAACTTATTTTCAGAGGACGTGAAAAATTTTTCTGCGTGCACTGGAATAGAAGCCGACAGGTTGATCAAGTCGTCAAATTTTTCACGTGTTGATTCCTCTTTGTCAGTTTCCTTCGGAATTTCATTCAGTGGACTAACACTTTCTTGATGCACTGAGCAATGCAATTTTTCGCCAGTTGTTTCAAGATCTTGACTTCTTTGAATTCATCATCATAGTTAGCTTTCACAAACAAATTTGTTGATCCACGTTTTATGCCATTACTTGTCGGGCAAATTGGACAATTTTGGCATATTTGATAGACAGCAGGATTTGAAGGAGAACATGTCTCCGTGAGTCAAACATATTGTCTTTATTCGGGATCCGGTGAATTTTCTACGAGACCAGTAAAGTCTTCAAAATCATATACGTTAGAAACCGCATTGATTTTCTTTGTTATATTGCCATGAAACTATCCACTGACTTGAATGTATGACCTACCGCGAGATATTTCAAGGTAATACTTTCTGCATGGATCCTTGGGTCATTAACCAGTCTAATGATTGCTTCAAAAAGAAATTTGTTTTATTTTGCGCATTGCAATTGTCCGCGTAGAATATTATGAATTTCGCATCACGACAATGACGCAAGATGAATTCTATATATGCTGTCGCAACGTTGGACGCCTTTCTACCTGATTCACCTTCGTGCCACAGAACACAGACCGAAATTCCATTGCTATTGATCGATGCAAATGTTGAAGATGTTTAATTTTCTACTGAAGAAGGAGTCCTTAATGTCTAATTTGGGAACTTGGATGACTCTCTGCATATCAACAGGGACACACACTATTTCTCTTTTGGATTCAGCTGCCATCACAGAATCTTCTTTCATTTGCTGACGGGATTTATGGCTGTTGTCTTTGTGATCCCGGAAATCGCAATTTTCAGAATCACAATCGTGGTCATTCAATCTATGTCTTTCGCAAATTGCGCATAAATCAGCTGTTGATGTGCTAAAAGAGAAGTTCAGTTTCCGAAAAATGTTCTCGAAATGTGAACGAGAGCAAATTTTCGAGTTCCGTTCTTCTTAAAATTCGCAGAAGATTTTGTACATTTCACTCTTGGATAGATGGGAGATACCTGCGATTTGGTGCATGCTGCATTTTATAATGTGACACGGTTGGGTTAAATGAGTTAATGAATTCACATACGTGGTTGGTTCAATAAGTAGTGAGACTAAGAATGAAAAGGATCTTTTAAACAAATTTTTTTTATTACAGCTGGTAAGTAAGCAGTAAGTAGGTCTAGAAACGAGTAGAATTTATTTCTCAATGTAACTTCCTTCGTTGTGAAGACACTTTCTCCAACGAATCAGTAATTCATCAAATGCGGAGCGAAACCATGACTGTGGTTTGCTGTCAAAGGACCATTGAACTTCTTCTTTGGACTTGCTCAGGGGTCTCAAATTGGCTTCCACGCGAATGCTTCTTCAAATGGCGAAATAAGAAGAAATCACTTGGCGCCAAATCGGAACTGTAAGCGGGATGGCTCACCTTCTTTAGAGAAGAGTTTTCCATTGTTTCAATTCACAAGAGATGCCGAATGAATTGGAGCGTTTGTCGTGAAGAAGCCAGAGTCACAATTTCTGGACTTCCGTCTTCGAGATCGCGCTTGTTTCAATATATTGCAGTAGTACTTAGAGTTCAACGTCTCGTTAGTCTCCGCAAAATCGACCAGAATGATTCCATTAGCATCCCAAAAGACACGCAACATCAAGCAACGACGATGCGATGTCCCGGCTCGAAGCTTTAAACTTGGCTTTTTATTCGGAAACTTCCATTCTGCGGAGTCTCGTTTGCTCTCTGGTGCATACAAAGATTCTGTCGGCAGGCGTATTTCGCAGAACGAAAAATTTTATCACAGAGCGGTATTCAACAGGATGAATGCGCATGATTGTTGTCAATAAAATTGAAATGAATGAACGAAATAGCTCCTATTCAAATTTAAACTATGATTTCAATCAATAATCATTGGTATCATTGAAAATTCAAATAACTTTGCAGCATCAACCTAGATATGTCATACATCGAGTTCATGACATTTCAATGCGATCTGAAATCGAGAAGTGGATCTGTCTCACTCCTTATTGAACCAAGCATGTATGGAGTTGCTGTATTCTTCTGAGAATTTATTTGCAGGCGCGGATCCAGCTTTTTGTTGAGGGGGGGGTTTGGCACTATAAAACGTCGTATACTGAAAATTTTTTGGAACAGCTTATTTTCCTGTAATAAATATAATGTACTTACAAATCGGTCTTTATCAAATTCTTGATACAATGCAAAAATGATGTGAAGTATGCAATAATATTGACCTGTATTACTTCATGTACTTAATACATGTATACCAAAAATCAATAATATGAATTTCCCTTGATACGGAAGTATTAAATGAGAACATAATCTGTTGGTTTTTAATCAATGATTTTTTTTCAATCAAACAAGATCGATTGGCAAAAAAGTTTTCGTGGGTGCTGTTTAATAAAGCGTTCAATTAATTGTTCAGACGAGAGACCGGACGCTTCAGGATAGTGCACTGCCATCATTGTCAGTCCCGCCAATCTTTCCTCTGACATGGTGCTTCTGAGATGATTTTTCAGACGTCTGAGAACAGAAAACGATCTCTCTGCCTCTGAAGAACCAATTGGAGAGACGCATCCTACTAGGATA
Organism: Prostheceraeus crozeri; assembly: GCA_907163375.1. Lineage (NCBI taxonomy): Eukaryota > Metazoa > Platyhelminthes > Polycladida > Euryleptidae > Prostheceraeus > Prostheceraeus crozeri. The sequence continues at coordinate 7,009 of CAJQUW010009442.1, read as the reverse complement.
AGCTGTCGGATGTTGGGGTAGACATCAGCATCAGCATGGTTCAGACAGTCAACCAAGTTTGCAGAATTGGAGTCGCTGAAGTCGAGTTCTCGATCCATGATGATTTCCAGCGACGTAGTTCTCTCTACAAAGCAAGGAAGACAAACTTTTTCTACGATTGTACGAAATGATTGATCCTTGCAATCATTGTCGGTTTAATCAACCAAAATTTGATAAAGCAAAAATAAATCAATCTAAGCTGCTGAATGTATTTTGTTATAATTTATAAAGTTTCGCCAGTATAACGGCCTGTTCACACATCAGAGAATCTAGGACACAAATTTAAAATATCATCAAAACATGAGATATCAAGGAAATCAAAATTCAATGGCACTAAAATATCAAACATGCACATATCAAGATATCGGAATATCAACGATTGATAAGCTTTACATTTATCCTTGTTGCTCGGCAGGTTTCATGGATTTCATTAACATATAGCTTCCCTGAACCTCAAATTGATGGCATTGATATCGGAGCCAAATTATGTTACTCAAGAATAATTACATGTAGCTAAAATATGAATAATGTGCAGTTGTGTACGTACAGATTATGCATATGCTTACTTTAAGACTGTCAGGAGAGGGCATATCTTCGTCCCAGAATTGTAATTGAGTTTCCAATAGTTCCATATCAGCATCACTCAATTCGCAGATCACACGGGGAACCAGTGACATTATTGCGGTCACCCTTCTATTCTCAGTCGAAAATCGACTTTTCATCTGTTGAACCAGATTATCCATGAACGGTATCCCGATTGTTCGTCTGTAGTATGTGCTGAAACATTGAATAATAATCATAGATATGTGAAGTTTGCACAATATTATACATGTAGCCCTATGTGAGAGGCATAGTGTCTGTATGTTGAGTACCGATGCGACTTATTTTCATGCAAAATGTTTTGTATTAAGAGTGAAGAAAATAGCTATTATCAATCAATTTTCTTAAACATTGATTAAATTAATTACATTTTATCACTTAATAGCTATTAATAGTTGAAACACTAATTTGAATTAGTTAGCACTGAGTAGATTACCTGGGATTATCAGCAGGCGTGTTTGGTCGATGTTTCTGGAATTTTGCAGTTCTAGGAAGATCAAATTTTGCTCCAATGTCTGCACCAATCTTCGCAGCATCTTCGAACCAATCTATCCATAGCGTATCAATGTTCGCTCTTTGACCAGAGACTTCGTTGATGGCTTTATCAATGCTGCCATACGCAGTCACTACATCTGCATCACGTTTTTGTAGTTTTGCACTGAGCCCTTTAAGTGGATCTAGACCGTTGAGGAGAACTATTAGTACAACTATGTTGCAACCAGACATCATTGAGCATTTCAGTCCCTCTGCTGTGATTCGAGTTGCTCCGTCCCACTTCCACCATTTCACCACTCTCTCTTGCCTCCTCGAGGTCTGGATACTGATCAGCATCATGAATTGCATGTAAGGTGGTGTAGATATATACATAGAGAGCATGAAAAGTTTCTAGGCAGTCGTGTCTTTCTGTCCACCTGGTTTTACAAAGACCTTTGAGCTTATTTACTCTGCTGTTAGGAGAGTAGACATCAAGGACAAAATCGAAGAAGCGCTGTCTCTTTGGAGAATGGTCAAAAAATAAGAATACTTCATTGATGACCTCAACCATATGATTGATTGGTTGAACAGAGCATGAATTTCCAATGGCAAGACTTAGTACATTGTGAGCGGCAGTGGGTGTAGAGCGCGAGAGGATTTCTTTCTTTAATGATAGCTTGAACGCCATTTTTCTCACCGGACATAGAAGAAGCTCCATCATAAGCTTGGCCACGCATATTACCTATATCAAGCTCATGCTTTTTAAGCAGTTCAAAAATGGCTGACGATACAGCTTGACCAGTCGCTCTTTCTAGGTAGCAGAAGTCGATAAATGCTTCTCTGATATGGGCCGGATGTCGGTTGTCATCAGATGTTTTCGATGAATCTCAAACAAAATGACAATATCTGTTGATTGCCATGAGGGTCGGTGACTTCGTCTGCAATGATGCTGTAGTATGGTACTTTCTTCAGAGGCTGCATGACGTTTTCTCTGATGTTGTTGGAAATAATTGAAATAATTTCATTTTGAATTGTTTTTTTGGATGGTATCGCTGGTTTTTCTGTCCATATTCGAGATGGTTTTGCAAGATCTCGTCTCTCCTGGCAGAGTAAATCCAAAACAGCAAGGAAAGTACCTCTATTGGTGTTGGGATCCGCCGTGGAATCGTCTCTGTGTCCTCTCAAAGGCAGGCCCTGCATGCCACAAAGTCTTATGTCATCTACTATACAATACAGTATGTGCTTGTTTTTGTCTGACAGATCCTTACGTTGTTGGTCGATGCGGTTGTCTATCCTGGACTCTGGTTTATTGTATGGCTTCCAAAAACACTTGCCTAAGACAATTGCATCATGATGAAAATGAGCGCTGTCATGATTTGTCAGGTAGCCATCTTTTCCTTTAGCTTGCTAAATGTTTTGAAGGGGTTTTTACTAGAACACCCAGAGTGACCCTGGCCGATGGTTTCGCAAAGAAAACGCAATACTTGCAATATCCGCCACCTTGAGACGGCGAGTATGTCAACCAACTGTATTCCTTGAGCCATGATGATTGAAACGTGAGGGGCACCTGCTTTCCTTTTTTGCTAACATAGTATGTCGCATAATTACTTCCCTCGTAGGCATACATCAAATAGTGATATTTTTCGGTATCTGTAACGGCACTGACTGAGGTCTGTCTTGAGGCAACAATTCCGATGTCCCATAGTGGAATATGAACTTCAGCAGATGGACTAAGTATGTTCATGCTGGTCGAGGCTTGAGGGGAACGCGAATTCTCAGCACATCCACTGACAGATGCGGAATCACTCATGCTCAACTCTTGACTTGTCACTTTTTCAGATGTTCCATCATTGTACGTTTCGTCAGCGTTGTCTTAGGTCTGAAAAAATAAGCAATATTTGAATAATTAAGATTAGCAGAACGGGAAATACATCTAATGTGCAAAATGCTAACGGCTAAAAATTCTAAGGTCTAAATGTGGGTCTGTAACGAAATTGGTCATCATCCATATCAAAAAAATATTTTAGTTTTCTAAAAATTTTATTGTCAGAAATTACAAGGTAATACCCAAAATCATCGGGAGCAGTTATTTATTCGACCTCTTGATTCTCATTGGCTTTGGGAAATTTGCTTGTGAAGTTCAATTTTTTTCAAAAAGTCATCTGTCGGGACGTACAACACATTTTCGTTCCTAGTTCACTGAAAATTAGAATGATTATGGACAAGCCATCTTAATATGAGAATGTGGTACCCACGCAATCTTTCTATGCAAAAAGGTTGATGAAGTGATCACCTCAGATAATATAATCCAAGCCTTTCGAACGCGTTCGCTGTACGTCCGACAGATTTTCGGCTCTATTTATTAATGCCACTATGTGAAAAATTAAGTCTGCAATCGTGAAAGCTTCCAAGAGTATCAATCATTTATATTTGCAATAATATTATTTCAATTGACTCTTGTTTGGAAGATATTCTTCCAAGAAATCCTGTGCTAAAGTTTTCCAACCACAAAATCTGTCGGGACGTACACAAAATGTGTTTTTTCTCCTCAAATTATTTCAGCTGTATCTTCTTTTAGATTGTCAAAACAGCAGGTCATTCCAGTGACAGCAACATTTTGACATAGGTTACCTAAGATCTATGTACATGATAAATAATAACTAATAAGTTTTCGTCTAACACCAACTAATAAGATTTTGAATAGAGACCTCGATCACACCTCAGCCGTCTGTATTGTTATTATTTAGTTTTCCTCTGATCTCATGAAAGGAGAAAATTATTCTTTATTAATAAACCTCATTTATGGGATCATATCAAATTACCTGAAGAAAGACCGTTATTTGTACTTGATTCGCCCAGATTTCAATTTCTTTCTAGGTGGTTCCATGGATACGAATAATTATCACCAGCAGGTTCTGAAAATAGGTATGATTGATAGACGTACAAGTCAATATTAGGCCTACTATCAATTTTATTTCTTTTAATACACCCATAAGTGCTTAAAGCACCACGGCAAAGTAAGATACAGAAATAGGTGTACAAAGTAGCGTGAACTACATTAATTACGTTTATCAGCATAAATAATTGTATAAGATCCTTTTGAAGGTCAGAGTGGTTAAAAATTGCTGTCTGTACATTTGTCCTGAATGGAGATCCTGTCAATTGTTAAAATCATTTATATATCTGTTTCTTCTTCTCGGCTTCCAATACTTGCATACATCTGCACTTTCAGCCATCTTACTAAATTCATATCTCATCTTGATGCAGTGTAGACTGCATAACTATAAAATGCGAAATTAAATTAATATTCAGTTGGAATACAAGTAATAAGCGAAGACATATCAAACACAAGGTTCTTATCTTGAGTTTTCGTGTGTGTGTGTCATGGAGATTTATGGGTCCTAATTCTTAACCTAACTACCTCCAAGATGAGACGAGCACCATCATCCCACGATCGGAGCTGCTGGCGAATTGATTGCAGCTATTAAACTTCCGTCTCCTCTATCATGGCCGGTCCTATCAGATGGTCAATCTGATCAGGGTGCCTGTTAGATTCACTGACTGTCGAAGTCGCTGCATTCAAACACTTACCCCCAGACAGGTCATCCGAACAAGGTAGGGGTGGAGAAGTCATACTAAGTTATTAAGGTGAGCCAACTTAACTAAGGGGCATCCTATTGTCTAGTGGCCGATACGTTCGGTGATACATCTAAGCCCTGAGTTTTTCTTCCTTCGACTGCTTCATTAGCGTTACTCTAACCGCCAAATTCCCACCAAAGACAACCACCAGGAATTATTCCCGGGCCGAGGGTTGTCACGACGTTCGAAGTAAGTCGAATCTGCTGTCAGAAACGACGCAGCGACAGGGCTCTGGTGCCGCTGTGGAGGTTACTCCATACCGTTATATTGTATCATCACCGACCTTGAATGAGATTTCATCATTTCATTGAATTGAACATGCAAGTCATTCATGTTGAGGCCTGTACTTTACTGATCAATTAAATTGCACGTTTTCAAAATAAGGTCAGAAAGTTTCGTGTAATGTAACGAGTCACAAATTACTGAGGCTGATAAATTGATAAACTCGGTTACTTTTATATTACATTGTGAACAAATGAAATGCAAGAAACCACATTTAAAATGTGTTGATTGGAAAAAGTGCAGTTTATAAACATGTACGCACGGATCAAACTCACCTGGGGGGCGACACTGCTTCGGTTAATGGAAACAGCCCACGGGCTTTGTTTCATAAAATCTCCAGCGCGTTATCCCTCAGCAGGAAGTCCACAACGATGGACCGGCCGCAACACTTGAATTGCCTTCAGGCTATGTGCGAAATATTATCAGCAAATGCGTTAAACATTTTATGCACAGGCAATAAAAGCAGAACTGAAGATGCATACGACGCTGATAACCCATTAAATTAATACCATCAGCAAAGAATCGTTAAAATTCAGACCAAAGAAAATTGTGTTGATGGCGAGTTTCAATTACTTTGCTTGTTAGTGGAATGACATAATCAGCTTCGCCCTATGCCTTGCGGAATCGTTTTCCCATGTGTTAAGAAATGTGCTTGGTCAGAATAGAAGAATGCCAAGTCCAATGGATTTGAGTTTTGTTTTACACTTAAACTTCCAGTTCACTGTAGATCATCTGATATAAATTTGTATGAATGCAGGAAAAGTAGCAATTATATTAAAAGTCCTTCAACTCCGAGGGGGGGGTTTGAACCCCATGAACCCCCCCCTTGGATCCGCTACTGATTTGTCGGCAAATGCTTTCCACGTTTGCTTGGTGGAGCTCCCATATTCTCTGAAAATGTCGCAGGATTCAAATTGTTGTATATGGATCCAATTGCAGAATCGTTGGAGAAACCAAGGGTTCCTAAAAACATGGGCTTACACACTTGTTTTCCACTGATAAAATAAAAATATCGCTTTGTTATGTCACGAGTAGATGCAAGAATCCGCGGTCTTGAATTTCAATCTACACACTTCGTGTTTGCAAATAAAAATTGCCGGGCGATCATTATGACTTTTCTCCCACAAGAATTGATCGTGGATACTATTGTGTGTTGAATACTCGATCTCTTTGCTCTTGAAAAATTCATAGATCGAGAGGAGGAAGAATCGCTATGATTGCACGTATTAATGTCGAAGTCTGGATGGTTTATTGCGTAGATCCTCGGAGTACAGGTTTTTTCCGTTTTCCTGCAACGCTCTTCCTCACAGTTTCACATTGTTCTACATCTCGCATTAAGCAATAATCCAAGAAACTACTTGTTAGCGGAAGATGATTGTCGATGCTGAAATTGGATACACGAGGCGAAATAGTCGCATCAGGCTGACTGTGATCATGTGACAAAGAATCATCACCTGAAATATCAGATGCGACGGATTCATTGCACTGCGGATTGCTGCGATGGTCACATGCGACGGATCCACTGCACTGCGGATTGCCACGATGGTCACATGCGGAGGATTCATTGCACAGCGGATTGCTGCGATGATCAGATGCGACGGGTTCATTACACTGCGGATTGCTGCGATGGTCACATGCGACAGGTTCATTACAACTTGCGGAAATGCTGCGATGGTTCAGATGGAACTGCGTTCATTGAACTGCGGATTGTGCGGGTTGGTCAGATGCGACAGGTTCATTGCACTGCGGCTTGCTGCGGAGGTCAGATGCGGCGGATTCATTGAACTGCGGGGGTGTGGGCTGTGGGGTGGCGGAGTGAGGGGTTTCATGGGTGTAGCGGGGGGGGATTTGCTGCGTATGGTCAGATAGCGACAAGTTCATTACACTGCGGATTGCTGTGCGATGATCAGATGCGACAGGTTCATTGAACTGCGGATTGTTGCGGTGGTCAGATGCGAACAGGTTCATTAAACTG